>BJBW01009792.1:5568-55821 GCA_004320125.1 Scolopax mira
AGACCCCTCACCAGCTTGGTGGCTCTCCTCTGGACACGTTCCAGCAGCTTAAGGTCCTTCCTGTAGTGAGGGGCGCAGAACTGAACACAGTACTCGAGGTGAAGCCTCACCAGTGCTGAGTACACAGGCATCATCACTGCCCTACTCCTGCTGACCACTCTATTCCTGATGCAGGCCAGGATGACATTGGTCTTCTTGGTCACCTGGGCACACTGCTGGCTCATGTTAAGCCAGCTGTTCACCAACACCCGCAGGTCCTTTTCTGATGGGCAGCTCTCCAGACACCTTCATAGAAAGCCTATAGTATTGCCTGGGCTTGTTCTGACCATAATGCAGGACTCAGCACTTGGCCTCATATTAAGTCTCATCCCATTGGCCTTGGTCCATTGATCCAACCTGTCCAGCTCCCTCTGTAGAGCCTTCCAACCCTCAAACAGATCAACACTCCCACCTAGTTTGGTGTCATCTGGAAACTTAGTGAGGGTAAACTCAATTCCCTTATCTAGATAATCAATAAAGATATTAAGGAAGAATGGCCCCAGAACTGAGCCCTGAGGGACACCACTGGTTACCAGCCACCAACAAAATTTCATGTCATTAATCACAACTCTGTGGCATGGCCATCCAGTCAGTTTTTTACTCAGGGAAGATTACACTTGTCTATGCCATGATTTGCCAGCTTCTCCAGGCAAACGCTGTATGGGATGGTGTCAAAGGCCTTACCAAAGTCCAGGCAGATAATGTCCACAGCTTTCTCCTTATCGAGATGGCTGGTCGCATGGTCACAGAAAGAGATCAAGTTGGTTAAGCAGGACCTCCCTTTCATAAGGGTCCTGATCCCTTTGGTGCCCTGCACTTGCCATGAGAGCTCACTCAAGATGATCCTCTCCATGATCTTTCCTGGTACCGAGGTCAGGCTGACAGGCCCAGTTTCCCAGATCCTCCTTCAGGATCTTCTTGTAGATGGGTGTTACTCTGTCCACCCTCCAGTTGTCTAGTACCTCTCCTGTTGACCAGGATTGTTGATAGATAATGGAGAGAGGTTTGTTGAGCGTTTCCAGGTGCAGAAGCAAATCATTAACTACTTCCTCCTGGATTATGGAAGGTAGGAGGGTGGACTGTCTTCCCGCCATCCTTATCTTCCATCCCAGGAGGCTGAACACCCTGGGGGTAGCTGGTGTGGTTACTGAAGATGGAGGCAAAGAAGGCATTAAGCATCTCAGCCTTCTCCTCATTCTTGGTCACAATGTTTCCCCCCCACATTCACTAAGGGATGGAGATTCTCCCTGATTCTCTTTTTGCATATTTATAAAAACATTTTTTGTTGTCCCTTACATTAATGGCCAAGTTGAGTTCCAGCTGGACTTTTGCCTTCCTAATTTTAATCTGTATAACATAACAAGATCTTGGTACTCCTGAGTTGCCTGTCCCTTCATCCAAAGGTGGTAAATCCTTTTTTTTAACCTAAGTCCCATCAAAAGCTCTTTGTTCGACCAGACTGGCCATTTTTCCCACCCTTTAATTTTGTGCCTCATGGGGGCAGCCTGCTCCTGCACCTTTAGGATTTCCTCCATGAAGAGTATCCAGTTGTCCTGGATCCCTTTGCCCCACAGGATTATCTCCCAAAGGGACTTTCCCAACCAGGGTTCTGAACAGGTTAAAGTCTGCTCTCCAGAAGTCCAAGGTGGAGGTTTTGATGACCCCCTTCCTTACCTCACTAAGAATTGAAAACATGGCCATTTCATGATCACTATGCCCAAGATGGCCTACAACCTCCACATCTCCCACTACTTTTTTTTGGTGAAAATTAGGTCTAATGGTGGACCTCCCCTCGTGGGCTTTCCTACCAGTTGTGTCTGGAAGTTATCTTCCATACACTTGAGTAATCTTCTAGCCTGTCTGCTGTCTGCTGTGTTGTCTTTCCAGCACATATTTGGTAGGTTGGAGTCCCTGACCCAGAACAAGGGCTGGTGATTTCAAGACTTCAGCCAGCTGTTTATAGAATGCTTCATCAGCATCAAAATGGAGGAGGGAGGGTAAGGTATTTGTAAATATTTAGTTGATTCAGCCAACTTTAATGATGATAAAATTTTAGACACTTAAGCTATCTTAAAGTTCAGATTACTATCTAATTTTAGCTAGGACTCTCAAGCTTTACACAGTTTGGATTAAGGTAGCCTTTATGTCTTTGATGTAAAATATGTATCTCCTTTCATACCTACTAGTGTCATTGTATCCAAGAGCCTTTACTTATAGACTTTTTGACACCATAATTTTAGTAACAGCTTTCGCTGAAAACCACAGGTACATCTAGGCATCATCAGCAAACCATCCACAGCTGAGACTGTGATGGGTCACCATCTTTTCCAATGACTATATTGGACTATATTCCAATGATTGGAAGAAAAAAAAATTAAAAAAAAAAAAAGAAGACAGCAGGTAGAAACAAGCAACTGATGTCTGTAGAGGAATACGAAGTGCAGACATCATCATTCCTGTAGATTTAGCAGACCAAAATTCTTAGAGCCATTTTAATGTTGAATTCTATTCCATGTTAAATCCTGTCTGTGTATGTGTCAATAGAGCACTGTATATTACGGTTTCAGAGAAAACTATGCACAGGAGAACTGAGCAAAGATCTTTGCTTTGAACTGAGCAAGACATGTCATGGAGACTGGTGTAAATTTCAGTTGTTAAATGCTGGAAAGAATGTTTTTTATTTTTTTTTTCATTATTTGTGCAGGTTTGGGGATAGTTTTGCTGGGTTTGAATGTTTTTCTCCCCTAGACTGTTTCTAAGAAAATAGTAAGAAAATAAAAATCTAAATTTTTTCACTCCTAGTGGAATATTTCTAGTCGTGTTAAACACATATGTATCTACCAGACGGGGCTGTACATTGGGCTGTCAGTTATTCCTTCATACTGCATTGCCTGGCGAATCCTTTCTGCACCACTAGTGTGTGTTGTAGAGCAACTGTACTGTCTGGACTAAGCGTGTCAGTCTGAATACAACTCACTGTCAGCATTTGGAGGGACAGAGATGTGTGTTTTCTTGCAATTCCTTCTAAAATAGGGAAAAAAAATCGTTAACATCTTAAAGTGTCAATCTGTCATGAAAAGATAAAGTATTAACATTTAATTGAAATCTTTAAGTATCAAGACAATTTTTACAGATCGGATAGCTGAATGTGAAAAAGCTGACAGCAATATTTACTTTCTGGTTTCCACATGACACCTGTAGTTTTAAATGCCATACTGAACAAAATAGTTCATGCACCTCTGGATGATTTTATCATTCTGGCTACAGTGGTAGTGAGTGATTTATTGAGTAAACACAGCCCTGTCAGCTCTCACACAAGATACAACCATAATAACGTTATGATAAGATTGTATACCATGGGCTTGGGTTTTTTCTCTTTTTGCTGTTGTTGTTGTTGCTGTTTTGTTTTGGCTTGATGCTTGTTTTTACAAAGGGATAAAATGATTGCTGATTTCATAGGCCACATCTGGTTTAGCCTTATTCAGGCAAAAGTGTGCAAAGAGTCTGCTCATATTTCATAATGATAAACATGTTTTCTATGTTAGATATTAAACTGGTCAACACCATTGCAGTCTCTGAGAATCTGTAAATATACACTTTGAAAATTTAAGTTCTTGGTAGGTCTGTGAATGGCTACTCTTCCATAGAGTTTCGTCATAGTTTCGTCAGAAGTGCTTGTTGTATTCTGCTGTTCTGTGTAGCTCTGTGATGACTTGCAGTAGTCAGTCACCTACGTATGTTCTTTGAAACAGGTAGTGCTAGAGAAGTTTATTGTCTTCCTGGATGCAATAGTTCCTTCTTATGAAATAGTAAAGCAGACTATTTCAGCAGAGTGGAACAATTCAATAGCGGCTCAATTCAGTGTCTGTAAGGTGAGGGCAATTCTACAGTTTAGTATAGTGTGAACAGAAATGATGGTAAGGACTAAGAGGAAAATATTGATTGAAACAATACATCTTCCTATCCTAGTAAAAGGATCCTGTGTAAAAGTTCCAGCTTATTGGTGGAGGGTTGTGTAAAATATTAGAACAAGAAAAAACTAGAAGACTTTATTTTGCAAGATAAACATGGACCTGTTTTACAGATTTTTAGTGCCATTACATGGCAATACTGTACTTTGTGAATGTAGATTTTAGCTGCATGTTCTAATTAACAGACATCTGTTCAGGTTCATAGGGTTCTAGTGTTACAATTAAATGCTTAGTTAATATTTCAGGTTCCATGAATGTAAACTTCTCAGAGCTTGAAAAACTTCTTTAAATAAGCACATCAACCACTTATTTCAAGGGTTCTGTAGATTTGTCTCCAGAGAATAAGTTTTTTTTCCTAAGTATGTCATGCTTGACAGACTTAGAAGTACATAGAATCACAGAATATGTGCAGAACCTGGAGCAATTGCTGGTATATTTCATAACAACTAACCTCTTTGCAGTTGGGACAGGCAGCAATTCCTTTGCCAACAAGGTACTAAGTGTGTAACTGGAAATGACAGGATTTAGCTGTGCCAAAAGATAAAACAGGGCAAATGGTAAAACAGAAATTTCAAGTGTGAAATTCTTGTTAATAACACCGTTAGGAAAGCATGTCAAATGTGAAACCAATAAAACAAAAACCACTCAGCAATTAAATTGATATACAACTTAAGACATTTGTAAGGAATATTACAACATTAGTAATTATTTGATGCTTAATCATTAACAATAAGTACTTGGCAAAAGAGTAAAGAATACTTCATAATTTCTTACTGTTCAAGAGGCATCAAATTAGCTATTTTGTTAGGTTGTATCCCTAATACTGTATAAATGAATCTTAAAATTCATTAATGCCTTGTTCACACAAGTGCTTTTGATAGGTAAATACATCTTAGTTCACAGTCCTCATGAGTCTTGTACAGCTGCAGAGAAAGACAGCAACATAAACCAGCAAAAAAATTAACTATAACATAATGAGCAAGTTTTTGCAATGTATTCTCTGTTGGACTCACTCTGCCCTAAATAATCTCTGTTAGATTTATTCAAAATTGATTTTAAGTAGATGTAGGTTTAAGCCAAATCTCTGTGATTTGGGATAATTCTTAACTTTCTCATCGGACAATGACAGTAGAGACAATAACAGGAATTACTGACATACAAGCACACCCAACATTTCAAGACAGAAGTAGCTGAGTATATACAAATTCATTACACTGAAACACAGCTAACTGAATGTCGCTGAATATTCTCAGTTTGTCTTCAAATGATACAGAAGTTTTTGAACAGATCTACTTGGTCATATTAATTTCTATTTTTCCTGCCACTGCCATGATAGCAGGGCTGGAATTTAATGTTAGTTCAGTAAAGCTGACAATTAAATAAATCATCAAGATACTGGTCTTTTTTTGTGATGTATTATGTTGGAAGAAATAATATCTCTTTTATTACACCACTAACCTAGCTGGGAAAAAACAACTGATAAGCGTTCAGATTAGTGGCTTCAAGCCTGTAAGAAAAGGATACAATTATTTAATATTTTGTTTCTTCCTTTTTTTTTTTTTTTTAAATTTATATTTTTTATTTTCTTTACTTTGAGGGTGGCAGAGCACTGGAATAGGCTCCACCAAAGAGATGGTGGAGTCTCCTTCTCTGGAGACATTCAAAACTTGCCTGGCCAAGTTCCTGTGCAACCCGCTCTAGGTGGACCTGCTTTGGCAAGGGGTTGGTCTAGATGATCTTCCAACCCCAATGTTAGTCTGTGATTCTATGATTCCATGGCTCTGTGAGAGTTGAAAAATTTACCTGTCCAATAACAGCTTTTGGTATGTCTGCTCCACCCCTGTGTACACTTAGCTATTTTAGTCACTTAGTGAAATAACTAGTTTTGTAGCTACGTGTGCTCACTTTGGAATCCAAATAGTAACTGTTGATTCTTATATTTAGGTTTGGTTACCATTACAAACTTTGGGGGGAGAAGGAGGGAGGGGTGGAATCTCTGAAATACTTTGTTCTCTCACTATTTGCAACAAGAAGTGTCAAAGTTGAGTATGTATTAATTAATTAGGACATACCTAATATTTTCTTTCATTTACCTTAATTTTCTTGTATCTTAATTTAAACAAGTAAACAATGATTTGTTTAGACAGATAATGAGGAAACCAGAGAAAACTCTATTTTCAATAACTTAAGGGTTCTATAAGGGTACAGAAATCTCTTGAGAACCCTATTCTAAACCAATTTACTCTGGAGTTGCTAAGGTTCAGTAGCTATTGATTTTTATTTCTTTAATATTAATTTTGACCTGTCAATATATGTGGGAAAACTTGCTATATTTTCTGTTTTGTAGTGTACATATAAGAGAAGCTATGAGGAATAGAAAAAAACAATAAAGTGACAGCCAGAAGGAGAAGAAAGGTCAATGAATATCTGGTTTTTTTTATAATCTAGGTACATCATGAGGGATTACATCTTAAAATCTTATACAATTATTACTGTTACTTCTTTTATAAAGTGATATTTAGTTATTTAAATTGAAAAATTCTTCACGGGCTACTTTGGAAAAATGAGGGGTTAATGGATTGTAACTTGAATAAAAGACAAACCTAGGACCCAGAGAGATCTGAGCATCCCTCATCTGCTCTCAGGCTAGCTTTGCGTTTTTTGATTCCTAGGTAAATTGAAAATATAGTGTCTGCATCTGGAGGTCTTTGTTGAAATAAATTAAGCTGATACTGTGTTCTGTGCTGTTGGTTAATTGCAAAGCTAGATATGATTTCCAGCTGTGACCCAAGTGTTGCATATTAAAATTATTGTCCTTTGACTGAAAAAGATCTGAGCAGAAGCAAACTGTTGTCTATTTTCTACAGTTATGAAATACTTTCTTCACTCCATAGTTAAAGATCACTGCACATTACAGCACTATTTCTCAATCAAGGATGTTGAGAAAAACTGACAAATTAATTTGAATTATCTTTCAAGATATTTCAAGATCTGTGATAGTATTCCTGGTAATAATACAAAATGAGAGGCATTAGAAATATTAGTGGAACACTATGGATAGTGAGAACCATTTGTATTTGTACACAGTAAATACATGTATTTGTTCTTTACACAAGAGTAATAAATACATATATATGTTCATTACAAAAGAGTGATAAAGAAATGCAACAAAAATGACTGTCAAAAGTGACTGATAAAAGAAAAGAATATTGAAAAGAAAATATGAAAAACTATGTTCCAAAGTTCATGCAAACAGTGGATCATTAATTTGATTTAATTATTGACTTATTGTAGATAATTAATCATCTACTGATGAACACCATCTTGGGGGTCCAGTAATTTATCAATATAAGTGGATGAGAATATAGACTGTACAGAAGTTTAGCAGAGAAATGATGGGAAGAAGACTGAGAGGTGTGCAGAAAATCTGTCTAACCATACTGGCATTTGATTTTGCTTATTTATGTCTATTTATCTTTATTTTTTCTATTGTCTTTCTTGTAATTGTTGTTGTTGTTGTTTCTTGTGTGGGATATTTTGGTTTTGAAGAGTACAGGAAAGAGTACAGAAGAAAGTGACTGTGTTTTTCTGCATGTTTATACTTAGACCAGCATGTTTGAATGTTTCTATGATGTAAATAAATCATAGTAGGGTATAAGAAATGAACAATGACATCTGCCACACATGATAGCTGAGGCAGAGGTGATAGAAGATGACTGCTAAAGTCAGCTGGTTTTGTTAATGTTGTATTTCTGTTATCTGTTCTGAAAAACACCTTTTCTCAATTTGAAGTAGAAAAAAAATAAGTTTTTGAATTTATCAAAATAATAAAATAAATAATAAAAGGATCAAATTTTTTGTAAGAGTATTGGTAATTTATTTTAAAAGCTGTATGTGGTAGTACTGTCTACTTCCAAAAATTATTAACAAAACTGAAAGTCCTAATTTTGAAGTTGTTTTAAATGTCAAAACACTGAAACCTAGAGTGCTTGATGAAAATAAGTTTACAAAGCTTCTGATAATTGTATTTCACATTATTGCTTTAGCCAGTATATTTCGGTACTCTATCATAATAACAGACAGAATTCTATTAAAAGTTTGAAAAAGGTATATTATTGATGTAATTGAGGGATTGCTTTGATATAGCTTCCTTTTACCCCCACCTTAAACGCAAGTTCAATAAACATCTCTTTATACATAATTGGAGCTTAGGTCAGTCCAGAGATAAATCTGATTTATAAGATCACCATCTGACGAATAATTGATTCTGACTTAAGCATGAGAGCTTCAGAACATTTGAATGGAGGAATTGTAGGTTCAGCTGAGCATTTTAAAACTGTTTAGGGATTACTGTATATAGTGAGCAAGGAATAACACTAGATATTTAATAGATAGATGGTTACTTTGGTGGCTGCCTCCAGCTCTTATATGTTGGGCTTGTGTATTTTAGAACAGAGTGGAAGAAATAGGCAGGAACAGGGAGAAATCTATTTACTATTACACAAGTAAGTGACAGCAGCCCAGTTTGCCTATGGGGGCAACTTTGAGATCTAAGAAGATAAAACAGACTTCAAGACGGTGTTTCACCAGATTTTGCACTGGATGATGCTGTCTTGTGAAAGAGAATGTACTTGACTGACTGAAGAACAAACTCCTTTAGGCCAAGAAAGGGAAAACCAGCTTATTTAGGCACTTATCAATGATTGTAAAGGGTGAGGGCAATACAAGTGACTCAATTCCTCCTTGTCTATATGTCAGACTTTCTTAAAAACTAGTTATCAGGACATAAATTCATTGTGCTTATTTTTATAAATCCATATAGCATGTTGCAATACTCAAAATATAAGAGCATCATCTTATGAAAATATTTTCAAACCACTTCAGCTTTCAAAATGTAAGTAATTCCCACTATTTTCAATCTAGTTAACTCAATGTTTTAGAGCCAGAGAATCCTGCATGGGAATTTTTTTTTCCTATGAGGGTCTTATTCTTTCTAAACATCCTCTGCTGCTCAAAATTAACAGCATACTACCTCTGAGTTTGTGGATTTATCACTTAATTTATCTTTCCTTTTACAATCTAAACAAAATGACTAAATGAAACAGGCTGATTAAAACAACAACAAAAGAAAACCCCAACAAACCCAAACAAATCCCCAAGATGCAGTTCATATATTATAAGACATTTAACCCAATTACATTATTTTTGTAAAATATCCTAGCATTACACAGAACTAGTTAAAACAGAAGGTGAAAACCATTTTTCAAGAGGGAGTACGTAGCAAAGACCTTGCAAAACAAAACCATACAATTAAAATAAACACTTTACACTAGAGCACTCGTTTAGCATAAAACATCTTTTTTAAAAGACTGAAATAGGAATTTATTATGGTGAGAAATAGAAAATAGTAAAAATAGAAAAGCATTCATCCGTGTCACAAAAAAACCCCATCTATATCTCACTGATTGTTAATGTGATGATTATTGTGGAAAAGGTAGCAATGAAAGCAAATATTCTTTTGTCATACCACATCGTAGAAGATCATCTGAGCTTTGCTCTACAACAGTGTTCCATCAATTTGTAGGTAGGATAAAGGACTAAAATATTATGTGGAAGTTACAAGAGATCTTAGAATTCAGACAAAGACGTTCAAAGTCTTGTACTCCTTTTTCACAGTGAAGAATGTAAAGAGAGTGAGTGGCTTGGAAACTGCAGCCCAACACATAAAGTCATTCAGTCAAGTATCTCCTTTAATTGCATTTTTGGATACCAGCTTCAGTTTTCACTCAGCATTGTGCTACGATATATCACTCATTGACTCTCGATACATTGCATTAAGTTTTTCTAGTAAAATGCAAGCTGTTACTATCATAGAATCATAGAATCATCTGGGCCAGAAGGGACTTCAAAGGCCATCTACTCAAACCCCCCTGCAGTCACAGGGACACCCCCAACTAGACCAGGTTGCCCAGGGCCTCGACGAGCCTCAACTTGAATGTCTCCAGGGAAGGGGCCTCAACCACCTCNNTTTCAGTGCTCCACCACCCTCATAGTAAAGAACTTGTTCTAGTATCCAATCTAAATCTGCTCTTCTCCAGTTTAAAGCCATTAGCCCTTGTTCTGTTCAATCAAGTGGTCATGTGAATTTACCTCTTGTGTCCCCATGTCTTTGTATGGTGGCTAATCATTCACATTGTTGCTAATGAAATGTACAGTGACTGCAAATATGTTTATTCTTTGCATAAATATTTGCAAATTATATGCAAATAATATTTGCATATTACCTATATGTTTAAATCTCTATGTTGAAACAAGTAAAGCAGGAAACTTGGATTTCATATTATTTTTAATTGTGGGTTATATGTGTATATATATACATATATATATATATATGCTGTTACAAAGGGGTGGAAAAATCTTCTAGTAAATAAGTTTGGATAACTTCAAGCTTCGTTTTATTTTTTTTTTAACAAAATCTGATTAATCTACTTGTTTATTTAAATCAGTCAGACAGAAATATGATATCCAGACAGTTAGAATAAAATAGCAGGCCATTAATTAGGCCATATGGACTTTTATGAATGAACAGCAAATTAAAGTCCTTCTGAATAATTTAAAAATTTAAATCTGAACTTTTCATAAGTCTATCACAGAGAAGTGATCTGTAGGGATAAACCCAAAGCTGAAAAATGTATTTTTGAACGTAATACATAGGATACTCAGAAAGACACTATTAAACAAATTTATTTATTTAAAACAAACAAATAGAACACCAGAAAATCCAGCCTCTTCTGAGAAGTAGATAGCAGCAGAATCTTTTTTAGAACTTCTGCTGAAACTGAAAGAAATATTACTGGCCAGGTGATCTGTACTCATAAAACCAGGTAAAAAAAATTTCCAATATTTTACAGCAAGTCAACAGATAGAATGTCTTCTGCAGGTGCCTCTGGACTCCAAATGTGGACTTTTCCACAACATAGTATAATTATTAAAATTGGTATCACAGGACATACCAGGTCATTCCATGATCATTAGTGAACATTCTGCGGACTGTCCTTTGAAAGACAATGACACCTGCAAAACAACATCTGGACATTCAGTTCTACTAAATGCCGACAGGCATTGAATAACCAAGAATGCAACAGTACCATAAATTTCTAATTATAAACTCTGCACTTTTCACAAATAGATTAATTTTTCCACCAGTGTTTGATTTTTAGAAAGGAAATTTCTGAAGGGTAAATGGAAGGTTTTGAAGGAAAATAGTTACCGTATTCATGCATACTATTGGATATAACTGTACTTCACATAGAAGACAAAAATGAACTTGCCTATATAAAAAGTCTAGAGAATAAAATATGTAATGCATGACTATATATCACTTCATATAGATATGTATGAATTTTCAGGGTGGGAAATTTTGTTTTCAAATAAAGTAATAATAGTAACTTTTGTGATATCAATACTTATTGAAATAATGGTTTTGAATGTTATGAATAAAGTTCTGTAATTTAAGTAGAAGTTAGCCTATTCACTTGTGACCTAAGTAGAAAAAGATAACAAATTTCTAGCACTTTCATATGTCTAAGCTATTTAAGAAAGCTATGTAAAAGTAATCATTCTTATTATGCAAATTGGGATGTTGCAGAATAGAAAGGTGGAATAAATAGCCAGCAAGACCTAAGATAAAGGAAACAAACTCACCATCAGAAAACCTTCAGCAAGAGATTCTCCTTTCTTTGCACAGATTCTGGAGAGTTTTGATCTGTCCCAATTGCCATGAAACATTTATATCTCTGTATTGTTTTGAAAATATCTCAGGCATTTAAGCTTCCTTTACTATATTCTATTCATCATATCAGTGCTGTCCCAGATGTCAAAATAGAGCAATTTAAGAAAATTAAGTAAAACAACTTCTCCCAATATATCATACGTAGAAAGACATAATTTGGCTGTGTTCACAAATTTACTCAGTGAGCAACATTTTGCTTTGATAAATAGTTTACAAAACCCTTTCCTGTTTTTTTTTTCTTTTCATTGTTAAAGACAGAATTTCAGTGCTGTTCCTAATCTGATTCCTTCTATATGCAAATGTGTGTTGTTTGTATTAAATCATCTATAAAATCCAATTCTTCTAGTGTCTTAAGTGGCACAGAAAAAAATTAAATTTCTATTGACTTGTGGCCTAGTATTTAGAATAGGTTTGGTTGTTTGCATAGATTGTTTAGGATCAACCAGAAGTAGTCATTCAATTCTACTTGACATTGTGATTATTTGTTGAAATAAAGCCTTTTGAAATTTGTGTTATGAATTTTTTGCAACAGAATTTTCAAAAGGAGCTGGTAGATCTTTAAAATCAAAATGATGTTTTGATATCATGCCAATTTTAACTAAAACACTTTAAAATAAAAGCAACTTTTTTTTTTTTTTTTTTGTAGAGTGAACATATTTTAATTCAGAACTTTTTCCAAGATAACCAGATATCAAAAAGGAAGTACATAAATATTTATGGCTAATATTGTAGCAAATCATCTCTGCTGTGCATCTAATATAATACATCTCCTTCTCCATAAACAATCTGTGCTACTTAAATATTTTAAAGCTTGGCTTCTTTCCCTCAAGATCAGCTAACCTCAGAGACAAATCCAAGAGAAGATAGCTTAGAAACCCTAGTGAAGACACACCTTCAAAAATTATTATCCTGCAAATTCCTTGCAGATCTTCTTGTTTCTTTTTAATGGACAGTAGATTGGATCACATGTCATGGCTGTTCTCAGATTCAGTTTTTGTACACATGGGAAAGACCTGCGCGTTTGCTTTTTCTAAACAGTAGAACACATATGGTTCTATGGTACTGCATAAGTACATGCTGCTCTAGGTGAGGAGGGTTATAACCAGGGGAAGTTGGTGTACCTTCCCCTAAGCCATAGAAGCATCCCAAGAAATATAACCCTAGAAAAACTATAAAAATAACTTTATGGATTCTATATGTACTTAACTGCGGCAACAAGGGGCCAAGTGGTGAAACAAAGACCTTTAATGTTTCATTTCTGCAATAGATATACTTTATATTTTTTGATCACCTGCCATGCTCTCTACACAGAGAGGTTGTGGGTGAATGTCTGCATGCCATTGTGAGCATATGTGGCTACATATAAGAAGTGTCCACGCGCCTATGCTAAACAATCATTACTATCTGTTTTTTTGTACTTTGCTATCTGTTTTTCTCACTGCCTTGATAGATTTCATACCACATGGATAATACCATATAAAGACATTTTTACTGTTCTCACAGCTTCCTTCCCACCAGTGCAAGAACATCTGCTGAACTCCCAAAGAATAACACGTTTCTAGTTTCCTCATTCCCACACTTAACAAGGAAAAGTCAACTGTGATTATGTGGAGATTTCACTCTGCAAGTTCCAATAACTAATTATTTTACAGGGAAGTATTTTGATTTTTCATAAATGATTTGTGGGCAATAAATGATTACACACATTTTTTGCTACTTTATTATAACAATAAAAGGAGCTCTATATTAAGGCAAGAGTGACAATTTTAGAGGAATCCAGTGAGTATTCAAACTAGCAATTTTCTACAAGATTGAGTAGCTAAGGATGAACTTGAAAAGATAACTTGAGATCTCATTGCTTTCAGACCACAGAAAGTAATTTAACCACTGGTTTTGTTTTGTCTAGACTGTAAATATCACCTCAACATTAATTTGTGCTGTAATTAATTTTTATATTTTGTTTTACTTGGGTTTTGCATTTCAAAATCTGATAGAGCATTTGAGGACTGCTTTTTTACTTATTTAGCATTCCACATTTTTTTCTGTATTTGTCTATTAGATAGAAATGTAAATGCCGATTTCAAGGGACAAGAGCTTACATTTACTGTCAATGATGGAAGGAATAAGGAGATACAGAAGTTTAGTCTAATTTTTAAGTGACTTTTTGGGTATATCTCTGCTTTTCTTCTATATCCATAAAGGAGTTTTATAAAAAATGAACACCCACTTTTGTTATTGCCTAAACTTTGGATTGTGCAAATATTTTTTTAAACTAGAAATGTCAGTAAACCGAGACAGGTAAGTGCCCATACCTTTAGTGTATTCATAAATATTTAACTATATCATGCAAAATCAATTTGTTAAAACTCATCACAGAAAGTCTTTTTGTAGTCATCAATAAGATATATTCCTGAGAGGCAGGAGCATCTGTGTGTGAGGTCCAGTATTAAAAGAACACTTGCCTTTCTGAGGAACTGCAAGCAAATCTGGTATGTGGTAAATTGAGAGAGAAAATAGTACATAACTTATCCATAAGTTTAGTAAAGATGGGAAATATCAGATCTAGAAAAAGATGCTGAAAACTGCTGTTTTCTTTTCCTCAAAGAATCTATGATCGATCTTCCTGAATGTGGAAATATAAATGCATTTCATAATATTTAGCATGCCTGCCAGCCTTTGAGACCTGAAGAGCTGTCAAAGTTGATAAAAGCAATTTTAGTCTCATGAAAGTACTGACATTTTTCAGTCAGGCTAGTTTTTATTCAAGAATGCTTACATCTGAACAAGGTGACACCTCTCATGGTGGCACCATACTTCAAATTTTACCCTCTGCCATCAGTTATAGACAGTCAGTGATCTATTTGATAATGACAACTTTGCAATGCTACAAGTAATTTCAGGGGTCAGAATAAAAACTACTGTATGTCTGGCTTCACCACATAATCACCTGACTCAGAAATGCCATAAGAAGAATTCTGAAAGGTAACTGTAAAGCACAGACATTATCTACACACAAGACTGAGTCTGGAAGATCCCTATTTAATAATAATTGGTGAAGAGCAAAGGAGATAACTGTTATTATTAAAGGATAATGGAGGTTAATAGCCTTTTTTTGCAAGAGTCAGTTGGAAACTGAAAGTCCTAAATTAGGTCCTATTGATTCCTTGTCTTCATCAGGATTTAGCAGTAGCAGGTAGGATCAGAGGTAATTATGTCTGGGCTCAGTTTCTTCATTAATTCCTTCCCTACAGTCTCAACTAATGAAAGAAAGGTGAATGGTTGTAATATTATCAGTGTTCTTTTAAGCATTTCATTCATCTGCTTGTGGTGTGAAGAAATTTGATACTTCAGGTTTTATGGCTATAATTCTATATTTCATGTGGTCCTAAAGACCACATGACAACTACTCTTGCTTTTATTCGGGATAACATGCAATTAACTTCTTTTTTCTTTTTTTTTTTTTTTTTTGAGTTTTGCTGAATGCTCTGCCCTGCAAAAGGCAACCATTTGGTTCTTCTAAATGGCAAAGGCTGATCTCTGCTTGAATTTTTTTAAGGTATGTTTATGTTCTCATTCTATAGGTCTTTCTGAACTTTCTGTCCAGACCATGCCTCTGAAACTAACATGGCTGCTGAGGTCACATGCTTTCCAGGTCTGTTTCTTAGATGCCACATTCTGTGCAGTAAGCCAACTTGGCTTTCCTCCAGCTGCTACACACAGGCAGACTTTAGTACCGGATGAACACTTTCTGTTATCAGTCAAATATGGCCTAAATGCAGTCAAAACAGTTTACTATTACACTATTCATCTGACAGCATTTCTACTGTTTTCTCACATCTAAGAATCTGAAGTACAGAGTTGGTTGGAAGGTAACTACCCGAATAAGGGGTTCCATACCCAATGATTAAAACTGCTGAAAGGTGCAATAAAAGAAATACATTAAAATCACAGCTTTTTTCTCACAAACCACTAGGGCTGCACCCTACAATCTAAATGCCATTCTATGTTAGATTCTCTGTCAGTAATGGCTAGATTAGGGCTTCTTTCCTGCATCATCCTCAAAGGCAGAAACATACCTACTTTTCACATAACAGTTGTGAAATGCCCTTCTGTAAATTCAAAATTCCAGCACATCACTTGCTAGAAAAATCAATCAGGAAGTTTCTGAAGTCTAATGTCAAATCAATCAAGTCTTTTTTTTTTTTTTCATGGAGTTCATCTCCTAGATTATTGTTCCTGTGGGCCTTCTGCCTATCAACACACCAATAGTAGGAAAAGAAGTGCAGAATTTTCAAACTGAAGTAAAGAATGCATATTTCTATAAGAAAAGCCTATCTTTCTTCAAGCACAAGATAGAAAATATTTATGATACTGGAATATATTTACTGTAGATGTGCTACTCTGCATAGTTATGAAAATCCACTGTAGCAACCCACTTTGCAGGCTTACTCAGATTCTAGTTAAGTCACTGAGAACTTGGTCATTAATTTCTGGGATATAAACATGTTAAACATCCTTAATGTTCCACTGTAATTAGTATAACTACTCAAGTCTCATGTTCTCTGCCTAGGTATTTAGTCACACATAGTGTTAAATTCATTCTTTACCGAAAACAAAGTTGTTCTTATAAATGCTTTTCCCTCCTACATGAGTATTAACCTTTTAGTGATCTCCTAAATAACATAAAATTAATTAGGCAAAATACAGCAGCTGGCTGGAGTAATAGTGTTTACTAGCTGTTACAAGGAATATGGAAAATAAATCATTTGTGGTCAGGTATTCAAAAATACTTAGCTTCCACAACTGCTGTTTAGTTTGAGAGGAGCTAGGATGCTGAATATCATTAAGATATTGGTTTTTAGTCTTTGTACTTTGAAGGAAAACTAAATGTGCAACTGATATTTTTAGTAGCTCTAAAATGTCTGTATGTAAGTTCCAGTTTTATAAGATGATACATTTTTAAATACAATAAAGCACAAGTCCTTATTGATGATTTCAATCAACATAATATTTACTGGGGTTACTAAAAAAATAATAAAGGCAGGAACGTACCTGAACTGTTGGCAGAACTATATTGGTGAAATTAATTGGGTAGTGAATTTGATTTAATAATTTGGGATTTATAAATTTCCTAGAGATGAAATAATTACACAATAAACATACAACCAAAATAGATTAATACTGAGTCACATTTCTGTCAGCGATAGGCCTCAGATTTCCTGCTTTTCTAGGTTATGGGCAATGACTTAAACAATCAGTAATCATTAGAAATAGTTCATGAAAAAATCACAATGTACACTTTACAATGAGTTTAATAAAAGTTTTTCTGAAAGAACAGTATTCTGTGCTCACTGACATTTTAACTTAGTAGCTAACTCCTTTTTGGATATAAAATTCTTGTGAATATTCAGTTCATTTTGTACCAGAACTGCTCTCCATGGTCATTAAACGTGGTGATGCAGCATCTGACATGGTCTCAATTTGAGAGGCCAGCTTGTGACTAATTTAGTTCATGCCAGCAGAATGAGGGCCTCAAAAATGCTTTTGTATCACACCAAAGTGTACATGTAGGGAACAAACATGTTTCTCTAGCAATGGCTTCTGCTTATTGTAACTGGACAAGATATTTGCAAAACACCCGTGCAACTTCATGAACTAACAGTCGAAAGGAGATTAGTTTCAACACCAACTCCACCACAGTAGTTATCACAGTAAGCACGACCAGGCTGGTTCCCCTTGTTTGTAAGAGTCCTGGAGGCTTCAGTACCTGGATGGGATATGACAGTTCAGGTATTTAATAGTATTGGTAGGAGGCAAATTACATATCATGTGGACTTTACACTCAAGAAGGTATAACTGACATTGACATTAACTCTATGTAAAAGAACTTTACAGTCATAGTCTAGTTGAGAAAGATTTATTTCAGCACTCAGGTTGACCTTCCAGGTCATTGTTTCCAATTTAAGGTAAATTTTGTAGGTACAAAACTGAGAAATGGAGATGCTGAAAAAACTTGAGTTCTTCATAGTTCTTAAGTGTTACCATTTGAAATACATATATATCCTCAGAAAGACACTTATAAAGCCTCAATTATCATCAGTTCTGTCTGTTTATGAAAACAGAGGGATTACTATATTTTCAAATCAAAGTAGATTTCATCATGTTTCATAATAACAAAAAAGGAACTAGTAATCACTTTAAAAGGTACCTGGAATTAATTTTCTTAACTTAAAATCAAATCAAAGTCACCCAGAAATTATTTTCAAAAAGGCTGCATTTTGTTACTACTCTGGCAAAATGCATCAAAAAATCAACTTGATTTGATGCTGTGATAAGGTTCCCTGCAGTGCTTCTACATTTATATTCATGAAGATGCTATTAGGAGCTAGAATTTATTCAAAGTGCCAGAAGTCCTTTAAGAATGTCTCATGCTAAACATGCAATAATTAAGGACGTCTCAGCTTTCCCACAAAGTTTCTTCATTTGCATTAGTTCAGAAAAAGATTTGCAGGCCTTCTCCAGAGATATTAAACACAATCAAATAATGAAAATAGCTCAGTTCAGCTGAAAACAATATTCATGCTTGATTAAATTGAGATTTCATAGACTAATTTGAACATAGGTTACCTCAATTTAAGATTGCTGTAGACATCTCTGTGACTTGATTGCATCATTTTAAAGTATTGTTTCCATCTGGAAATAATGTGAGGAGCTAGAGCAGCAGGTAAGACTAAAGTTATGCAATGTAGGAAACTAAGATCAATAATGGTGCTGTTAGAACTTGATAAAATCTCATTCTGCTTTTTTCTTATTAGAGTAGAAATATTCCTACCACCTCTAGGTAGTTATGTGTTTCTTTTAATTTTTCTTTTTCCTAATTTATTTTAGTCCCTCAATTATCACTGTGTATTAGAATTACTTTTTAAACTTCACAGTGTGGGATAGACCACGTAAATCTCTGTAGCCTAACAGAGTAGCCATTTCATACCCAAGCATTAATTTTAAAATATTCTAGAAAAAGACAGTCATCTTGGAAGGATCAGCATTTTCTCAAGCTGACTCTGATTAAGCACAAGTAGTGGATCAGAAGTTCTCAGGAGGTCCCTGCCAACCTGAGCCATTCTATGACTGTAAAACAGGATTCTCATGGTACAGTGGTGGCTCATCCTATTAATTCAGATGCTAGGTCACAAAAACCTTCCAGTATACTTTCAGACACGTTTGTAAGCATTTTCTATTCAGTAGGGTTGTAACAAAAATACTAGGCTGATCTCCAAACATACAGCACAAAGAATTTTAAGTAATGTATCTGAAATACTTTTTTTTTCACTAAATCCTTATAGCAGGAATGGAAATAAATATTCTGATATGGAATGAAGCACACTGGGCTTTTTTGGTTAGTTGAGTTTTTTGTGTTTTTTTTTTTTTTTTTCTCCTTTTCGTCTTTCTAGTGCAGTGAATTCTCCATTTCCCTCCACAGGACTCCTCCATATGTTATTGAATAAATGGAATATATTAAACTACTCTAAAATATTTTAGCCCATAAACATCATATTTCTAACCATTTTTTCTCAGTTCTGATGCATTTACAATGTGTGCTCATGACTTCTCAACTGACAGTTTAAACACTGGGATTATAATATACTTATTAAATACGACAAATTCAGGTGCAATAATTTAAAATAAGTTTTTTTCCCCAACATTTTTAGATGGAGCAAGATATATCCCAAAGCTGCACTCTATAGAGAGATTGAACTAAAGACACATATAAGATAAAAGATGCAAGACACCTGGCATAAGGAGACCTTCCTCCAATCTATTTCTTCTGTTGTTTACCATTATATTTTCAGTGGAGTTAATGCAAAGATGCCACACTCCCTGCAGAGGTACTTTAAGATTTTCTAATGCAAAGGCCTTAACCATGGAGAAATCATCAGATTTATTTGTGTAACAGGACGTGCTACTTCAAGACACTGATGATGAGGCAAAACTGAATGTACCATCTTTTCCCCAGATCTGACTTTTTTTTCCCATAATGTTGTACTCTTAAAAGGTCCAAGATTTCTAAACTCTATAAGCCTAGTTTAAACCTTTCCATTACCTACACCTCCTGTAAAGAAATACATAGATATTTTAGTAAAGCCTATCTTTTTCTTTAGTTTCATAACTTTGATGCATGAACTCTTAACACATACCTTGTATTATTATCTAATCTGTTACCAACTCTATTAGTTTTCCCAGCAAAGTGTTTGAATCAAATCAGTATTCTTATGAAAAATGCTTTAAAACAAACCTGTGAAATGTCTGTTCCCCACAGAGACTATTATGTCCAATTTAAATCTTTAGACCCTGTACATTGTACTCGTTTGTGTATACTATATGTTAAAACATTTTCTTAAAAATATATGTATCTGCTTATTAATTTTTAGCATTCACCAAAGGCAAAAATATAAATCTTAATTCACTAAACATTTTTAAATGTCTTTGCAGATGAAATCATTACTTCCTAAGAACAGGCAGAAGAAAACTGCGAATCTCAAGCTTTGCTGATGCTAAGTATTGCTTCTGCTTGTAGCAGTCCTTTTGTTGGCTATGCACTGATTCAGATCAAGCAAGCTTATAGCACAGTATGAAGCAATTGTTGGCTAGGCAAAGAGAAAAAACTAATGGTAAAATAGCTGTATGGGACTAGAGAGCTGGCTCATAAAGTATTGTTTCATACATATTTTATTCTAGTGCAGATAAAGCAATGATTCAAGAACTTTCCTGGAAGTGCTTACATGGTGTTAAGGTAAATAAAGACATGGATCTCATTCATCGTGATCCCAGTAACTGCTGTAACTGCAAAACTTATATCAAAACATTTATCTCTCTCTTTCCCTTTATCCTTCTCTCACAGGTTCACCTGGGAGACAATACATATTTGCGTGTGTCTCTTGCAGGAATGCTTCGATCTCTGTTTTTCTTCCCTTCCTTACTCATTGAACAAAGACTTCCAAACCACAATCATAACCTGCAGCTGAAAAAAATAATCAGAAAGATTATGAACTGCTAAAAACAGATTTTTTTAAAAAGCATATATTGGAACACTCTTCACCTGAAATTCACATGCAGAAACTCAGTTTGGGCTCCTGCAACCATTGCCATTTTCATGAGCTTGTCTTCTCAAATACTGATAGTAAACTAATGAGCAAAGAGTTCAAACTAGTGTGTCAGCCACTCATTTTATATAAAAACATCTGCTTCATGCAAAAAGTGTTAGAAAGTATTTTAAAAATATTCAATAAAACCATCATATTTGTAGAGGACAGAGTTCTTAGGTATGAAAATGATCAAAAGCTATAAACACTGATTCTCTCCATTTTAAGCCAGATTCCAATTTACTCATGGAAAAGAATATCATAATGTGAAAGTACCATAAATTACTCTAATACATGGGACACCCATTCACTACTGCATAGCTGTCTGGTATATTCTCAGCCTTGAATACATGTATATACAGTGAATTGCATTACTTTTAAATATACATTTAAAAGGACAGTTTCAAGAAAATTCAGCAGTATTAATATTACGAAAAAAGATATCTTAAGGTATCACAAAATGTGAGACAGAAATCTTGTTGTTATTGGAATTTAGCAGTGTGTATTTGTCTATGAGAAACACAAGTTAAAACCAGTGTCTTACCAAGGAGAACTTCAAGGTCTGCTGTTAATAAAAGCAAACAAACTTTTCTCCCTTCAAAACAACAAACTAACCTATGGCTACCCTTTATTCCAGTAAGTCTGGAAAATCAATGGTAGCTCCTACACCTAATGAAAATACTTAGATAAATTAAAAAAAAAAAAAAAAAAAAAAAAAAAAGAAAAAGAAAGAAAAAAGACACGACACGACATCATTAAGAAAGCTTCTCAGGGTGATTTTCCTCAGCCTTTCATGAGTTTATGGCTACTAAATTATATCAGTTACTTCATATCTGAAAAGATTGATCTTTTAATTATATCTGTAGTATTCCTTGGGAGAAAACTCATCTTCATATATATTGAAACAATAACAATTGTTTTAGCTCACATACCTTTTCTGCCAACAACAAGATCCATTCATTCACTTCTAATCTTTTGCTTTATTATAAGTTCCACACAACTTTTAAAAGTTGCCCTTCTTGAAGGATGCTGCTTAGGATTTCTGAGTCCTTTAACATATATAGTGAATGCAGTATTCCTGTGCAAGTGCAGGACTACTTGGGACACATGGAGAATTCACTGTCAAAATCTAAATAAGCTCTGGAAGCAAAGATATTATTAACTCAGGATTATTATTATCCTACAGGGAAAAAAAACCAAACAAAAAACAACAAAAAAGCAACCAACCACCAAATAAATTGTTGTTTTAAATTCACAAATCAATACTTGAAATCTCTCATAACTTGGAAGTGATTGTTAAAAACCTTTAATCAGATATCTCTTTCTTGCAAATTTTACTGGAGTTCATAGCAACTATTCCCATCCAAATTTTATGCTGTTTTAAGAGAACTTCCACCTAAAGAAATTTTCCTGTTCTGTAGCAACACCTGGGGAAGCATTCCTTAATCTTTATTACTACTTCAAGATTTCAAGGCTTTAAGATAAAACAGGAGTCACTATAACTGTTCCTTGAGAAATGATCCATAGACCATGGGAGAAAAAGAAATCACCCAGAATAAAAGTGAGGAAGTAATGTTGTGCCAAATCTGAAGAAAGACACAAAGAAAAGGAATGATTTTTCTGCCTGGAGAGAATTATAAACTGGGATAAAGAGATGACAGTAGAGGGTGATCTCCACATTTAAGAGAGTTGTGACATACATAGAAGTGGGAGAGAGTGAGAATGAGTGAAAACAGAAAAACACAATGCATGAGAATAAGTATTAGTGTTTCTAGTAGCAAGCATTGTACATGATCTTAAGTTAACTCCTTCACCAGACTTTTAAACTCTCACCATGAAGAGCTTGCTTTTTTAAACAGATTTAACAGCATGGTTCGTTTTCAGGACTCAAACCTTCCAGTTTAGCAAATACTTCATTTTTAATCGTAAAAGAGAAATGATACATAGCCTCAGAATTAGAAGTCAAGAAGATATTAAGAGAACAGATACCTAGTGCTGATTTTAATAATTCCAATCAACAGCTTTCAGGTTTGGACCCTTTTTCAGGATTTTCATTACTATGTAATGAAGCAAAGCTCTGTTCAGCCAATTCTGTTACATATATCGTGTATCCTTTTGATTGTGGACAGATAATTAGATTTATATGGTTTGGTTATTTGAATCATACCAAGCATATAAATGTATTGTTACATGAGTGTGAAGTTGTACACAAAGCGTAAGGTACATAAAAAGGTAGTGAGATGGGGCCAATGGCGTTGTGTTGCTCTTCTAGAAATAATATCACAAGATAATTTGTCTTGGTTGGCTGTTACAACAGAACTCGTATATTTTGGGGACTTGTGAGTATTTGGAAAGAAAAAAAATCCACATGCATTTGAAAAAGTAAGATTGAAATAGCCAGGAGAAAACCATACATAAAAATTATTGAAAAAATAGACTTTTCCTTTTAACATAGAGAATATAATTTGCATTAGTATTTTTTGGTAAGAAAATATATCTCTAATTAATAAAAGAGAATGCAATGGTTTTTTACTGAATTTCACTGAATTTCACTGAATTTTTAGAGTTGGAAGGGACCATAGAGATCATCTAGTCCAACTCCCCTGCCAAAGCAGGATTGCCCAGAGCTAGAGCATGTCACTCAGGACTGTGTCCAGGTGGGCCTTGAAAACCTCCAGAGAAGGGGATTCCACATCCTCCTTGGGCAGCCTGTTCCAGGGCTCCGTCACCCTCACTGTGAAGCAGTTCTTTCTCATATTTGAGTGGAACTTCATATGTTCCAGCTTGAGCCTGTTGCCCCTCATCCTCTCACTGACAACCACAGAAAAGTTTAGCTCCCTCCTCCTTCAACCAACCATTTAGATATTTATAGGAGTTAATAAGGTCTCCCCTCAGCCTTCTCTTCTCCAGGCTAAAGAGTCCCAGCTCTCCAGCCTTTCTTCCTAAGGGAGATGCTCCAATCTCTTAATCATCCTGGTTGCCCTTCACTGGACTCTCTCCAGCAGCTCCCTGTCCTTCTTGAACTGGGGAGCCCAGAACTGGATGCAGTTGTTCTTTGTCTTCCGATGACAATATTTTCTTTAACATTCAGGAGATCTAGGCCTTGTGCTTTTGCAAAAAAAAAAGCCTAAGTATACAAATTCCAGTATTAGGATGTATGAACATGGTAACTTAAGCAATTAGAAGTGAAAACATTTGTATGATGCCTTTTTCAATACGTCAAAACTTTCCAAGCTAAACAAATGACATTACTTAAAACAAGTGAATTAATGTGGGTTTTTTTTTTCCATCTCACTCATAGGTGAGGTGAAGATAATAGCAATAGTGGCTGAACTAAACAGAGGAAACAATGAAAACACATAAATTGTTTGTAGACTTCTTGCCTTTTATGATTAACATTTTGGTTAGGTTAAAGCTTTTTTTTAAATTTGTCAGCCCCGTAGGAAGATATTTGATGTAATACTCCTTAGCAGTTTCCCTCTTCTGACATTTCATTGTGCTGTTAAAGGTCTATCACAAGGATGAAAGATTTCGTGCTCTTTGGATGCAGATTTGTGAAGAGTTAACATAATACCTGTGGCAGAAATGGATACAGTCTTGTCAGACTGCACTGTCAGAAAGGGCTGTTGGTCCAAGATTGTCAAACGAAGATCACTTCAAGCATGTTTCTCCGTATGTTTTTCTACAATGACAAATTTCTTTTCACTACCTAATCATTCTTTTTTTATTGACTTGAAAAAATTAACACTATTTACTTTTTGCTCTTTGATTTCCAGATTCAACCAAACATTCTGAGGGGTAGGTTATCATGCAGAATGTTCATAAATCTGTTATCACAGCATAAGTGTGTATTTGAACATTTGGTTTAGTAAATACTGGCTACCAATAACTCACAGGTCTTTCATAACTCAGAAATGTATAGTTTTCCTCCATGCACCAGAATGGTTAGCTGTCATCGCTCACGGACACAACATATGAACACTTCTTCTACTGAAACAGAAACACTGCTGCCTCCTGGAAGTCTGCATTTTCTTACCCTTCTAAACTACTTGGTCATTGTACTTCAGAACATTTCAATCTGGCATTTGACCTTTCTTTCTTTTTCAATTTCCTTTTTTTCTTTTATTCTCCTCTGAAAAGATAAAAAACTAAAGAAATAAGAAAAAGCCCACATGCTCTTGATCCTTTTAATTGTGCAGTGGCTTTGGCCTAAACATTTTATAATGGAAGAAAAAGAAGACAGTTTGAAAAAAACAGTACCAGTCATATCCAACACATAGCATCTCTGATGGTGTTGTCTTAGGACACTGTAGAATTATTTTGTGATGGTAAGGGAAATAATAACCTTTGACAATGGTGTTGAGTCAATCCAAAATAATATAAGAAATACAATGTTTTTATACAATGAAGTCATCCTGAGAAGGATAATTTGAAAAACAAAAAATGGCAATAGCAAGAATTGGGGCAGGAACATCTGTTCCTTGATTTATAACACAATATAATGAACAAGATGAATTAAAGAATAGGCTGCTTAACGAGCCAAAAGAGAAGTTCAGGAAGAGAAACTCCAGTACTTTTAATGGTCACAAGATGCATGATCCTACCCATGAAGGAACAGCTAATAAGTCAGTCCTTGGAAAGAAAGAAATGACTGAGCCTTCTAAGAAAATCCAGTGAAGGAAAAAGAGGTTTAGATCAAAGTGGAACTCTTGATGCCCTCTTCGTTGCCCTAATATGTAGCTCGTCTTGATGATATTTCATATGTTCTGATAGATACTTATTAAATATGGTTATGGAAAGCAGTTTATTTATCAGTTTCCTAGAAACTAAGATACCAAGAACATAAGAACTATAGCAAAGATTTTTCTCTTGGATTGCCTTACTAGTCTCATAGACTTGAAACGTTGCCCTTTTAAGACAGGCTTTCCCTGACATACTGAGAGACAGAGAAGTTTCATGATGTGTGACACTGTTTAACAGAAAAAGCACAACTTCTTTCTACATCTCAAAATAATTCATAAGGTAAAAAAGAATTAAAAAGATAACAGCATTGTGCCTGAAGATGGTACAAATGACTATTATAAAGGCATATTTAATATCAGATAATAAAGTTAATAATGAAGCCTTTAGGATTTCAGAGCAGAAATGCCTTGTCCTTTCTTAGCAGACCTACTATAGTGAAACCCCAATCCTCATACAAACACAAGACACCACTGTATTTATGATAAGCAACAAAAATAACATATTAATTCTTGATCCCAAAGATTCAGTACTACAAGAGAATGCATTTTCACCAGACAGGAGCATTAAAACTTAAGATTGTATAATTAAAATGAGGAATATCTTAATGCGTTATACACAGTTAAAACATCTCAAATGCATGAGCACTAGATTTTGTGCTTCCTTTAGATCAATCACTGTGACACTCATAGATAGGAAAGCTACACAGAAAATTTTTAACTAGCTTTTTGGGATACATATCAATAACAGTTTCTTGCAACGCTCACAGAGACACTCAACATGTATGAGAACTTGCAGTGTAATCTTGTCATATTTCGTACTGTTTATTCATAAGAGCAGAATGGAACCGAGGAAAGATACAAGGAAAGTGCACAACCATATTGAACTGTCTTGAAAGGAGGAAGAAAAGGCTAAGCCATGACAGTGATAAAGCAACTGCCTGACTCACGTGTCTTTGAGTGAGGACATTTTGGAGAAGGGCTGTTTTAATGTTGCTGCTGGTATGTCAGCCATACAACACTTCTGTTATAATATAGTTATGTTGCTTTATTCTAGCTAAGGATATTCTTTGCTGTCATCTACACAAACAAATATCTTATACTTGGCAAAGCATAGCAGCCTATAAATGGATGAGCATATGTGATTCCATTTATTCAAAATTAATAGATTAATAAATGAAAAACTTGAGAGCACACGTATTTGAAGTCCTCCTCTAAAAATATATAAATCTGCTTATAAGATAATTGCTGAATGAAAAACTCTAGGTTATATACAAGTCATTTCTCAATATATTAAAAATCCATGTTACTGTCCTATATTTTACAAAATTCTGACAGCTGCCTTAATAAAGTTACAGTAACTGAAAAAAAAAGTCTGTGAGCGGAATAAGCTAACAAGAGGAAATAAGGAATAATAAGAAGAAATATGGGTAAGTATTGCTCACTTTATGTACGGTATATTAAATATCTAAGATATAGCAATTATCATTAAAGAAATGGTTCCTGTGTGCAGGTAAGAACAGTCAAGAGACTTCACTGGGCTTGCTTCCTATGTTCATGTCTCTGATTTAGAAAGCAGCAACTGTTCAAGTCCATATACAGGGTTCACAAAGAAGTACAGAGGTTCTTTGAAATATCTCAGTGCTACACAACCTTGCCAGAGTCAGTCAATACTTCCCACACTTCTAAAGTACCAAGCAGTTATCTTGACAATTTCTTATGTCTTTGAAAATATTTTTTGTGGCCAATTATGGTGTTCTTTAAAACATATATGTATTTTAAATCTATATAAAACTTTTTTGAAACTGAGTCTTTCTTAGTGTTATACACCAGTAATCTTCTTATGATATCATAAAGGTCAACAATCCAATATGCAACTTTCTATCTTTTTGTTGCATGTCTAAGATAAAAAAATCTTTATAAGATGATACTACTTTAACTATAAAGTTAGTTTCATTGTTTTAATAAAGACGTTTAATTTGACTAAAATAATTTTCAGTCTTTAGTCACTGTGTGTTTGAATTTAGATTAATTTTACCAATTCTTAGCTGACAGGGGAACACATAAAACATGTCAAGTGTATGGCTACTGTTACAGTGAAACATGGCATTTGTGCAATAGATTTCCCATTCAGTGAACAACACTGTATATCTTCTTCCTGTTCTTGACAATGTATGTATCAAATAAAACCTTTATTTTAAAAGTACTGCAAATTGAGAATATAGTACCCTCAGCACTTGGTCAGGGTACACTAATTTAGCTTTTCTGATTATATGGACAATAACATGTTCCAAGTTTTTAAAACTCTACAGATCTCCACTCAGAAGAGAAATTAATTTCATTTTCCTGTACTAAGAACAACTAATATATCACAAACAGAAGCAACACTGTGCAGAATAGATGGTTGAAGTTAAAAATCTATTTGATCATGCTTGTGACACTTGGATAGTGGATTGAGTCATCTTGTACTAGGACATAGTAATGCCCATACGATGAGTTAATAGATTTTTTATCTTATTCATTTATTTTTATTGTAAATTTACACTGCACATTGATTAGAGTTCAAAACTGAGAATTAATAAAAGTTGGAGACAAGTACATGACAGTTGAGAAAGCCTTTACAGTACACTAAGAAAAATACAGAATTGATTTTTTTTCGGTAAAAAAGCAGTAAGGGAATGACCCCACAATGTTTAAATGACATGGATAGCTGAAGGCCCATCCATTGAATAAACAAACAAAAAAAATATCAAAACTATTTTTGGGAAGAACAAAAAATTCATTTTTTGATCAGTTATCTTGATTTCATTCTATGTAGTGGAATCTGTAGAATGGTACCTCTGCAATATGGTCAGATACTTTATTTTCTTTCTTAAGACACAATATTGATCGTACATGAGAATAAAGTAAAACTGAGGAAAAAAAATAATTGCTTTTTTCCTCAGTGCACTTGTACAGATCAATGGGCTTGCATACATTTCTCAATGCAGAATAATAAAGTTCATGTGGGTCTTGGTATCCTTTTAAGTGAAGATGTAATATATAGCCAGTCCTATATAAGAAATGTAATCCATCAATCCCATTTTAACAATGTCAAATATATATGAAAGCCATAAATTCATGATAATGCATCACAATGCATCCCTGATCTGTGGATGTTTGTGTTTATCAGCATATGTTAAAGACAGAGGCTCTGAGTTTTACCCTACAGATTCAAATCCATTACTACAGAACATAACAATAAAACACAACGATATTCTCTGTCTTGAAAAAGTGTTGGCATTCTCTTTCCATGAAAAGATATAATCACATATTTTTTCAATGCTAGTAGCATTATTTCTCACAAACAAAGTTTAAGGAAACACCATAGCAAGACATGAAAAAGATAGTCACATATTTGACATCTTGTACCACTTGGAACTTGCACATCAGGGGCTCTGCAAACAGGGCACATGAACAAGGAGAGGTGTTTGACAGGAGCAGTGTGGCGGTTTGCACGTCATCGCAGAGATCTATAAAGGAGGCAGGAGAATCTTCATTAATATGTTTGTTGACTTTCTGAATTGTGCTTTAAACTAAGAAATGCGGGGAATGGGATCCAAGTTGTGATACCTGCATATTCATAATCAACAGGATGGATGAGCACACCTGACAGAGCTATAAGGAATGCTCTCCAAGTCAAGAACCATAAATCCAGACACCTCAAGTGCATGTATACAAACATACATACATATACAAACATGCATAATCTAGGAAACATACAGGAGGAAATGGAGGTCCATCTGACAGTTATGATGTCATACCACAGAAACTTGTTCTGAAAACAGAAGAGGAAGTGGTGTTTATGTAAAAAAGAAATTTGAATTTATGGAGGTGAGATAATGGAGACACAGGAAGGACAGGAAGGACATAGTCCTGTTGGAACAGCTCCAGAGGAGGGCCATGAAGATGATCAAAGGGCCAGAGCACCTCTCCTATGAAGACAGGCTGAGAGAATTGTGACTCTTCAGCCTGGAGAAGAGGAGGCTCCAGGGAGATCTTGTAGCAGCCTTCCAGCTCCTGAAGGGGGCCTACAGGAGATCTGGGGAGGGACTCTTTCTCAGGGAGTGTAGCAATGGGATGAGGGCTGATGGTTTTAAACAGAAAGAGGGTAAATATGGATTAGGTATTAGGAAGGAATTCCTTACTCTGAGGGTGGTGAGACACTGAAACAGGTTTCCCACAGAAGTTGTGGATGCCCCTTCCATGGCAGGAGGATTGGAACAAGATGATCTTTAAGGTTCCTTCCAACCTAAACCGTTCTATAATCCTATTTATTATTCTGTGACTGCAAAAGTTCTACCAAATGCTTTTAGATCAAGATCAAAGGGATCATCACCAAGGCAGATCTTGTCTTAGGTATCATCTCACTGTGTCATGACATTGTGACTGAATATGCATTTGATTAATGAACTAGAAAACAACAGAGTACCTGAATATTTTTAATTCTGTCTTAAAAGATTGAACTATCTCTATCCTGTAAAATAAACATTTTATTTAAAGGAATCTAATTACAGGTTCCTTGCTTGTCCCAGACTATATTAGAAAGAAGAGAAGGAAGTAGTACAGAGTGGTTTATAGTAGATAATAGCTTTCACCACTTTTTTCACTGTGGTCATGTTCTGTATTCCCTTTTTGCTCCCTTGCTCCAAACATGAAAAACTTAAAATGGAAGATTATGTTATATGTGAGATAGAAATTCCCTCTTTTGAGAAAATTTTCAAATAAAATTTAAAAGGTTTTAGAACATCTAGCTCAAGGAAATTTTGAAAGTACCGCACATATGTACTAAAGAAAGAAAATCATTTGCAACTGAAGCACTGTATTTGCAGTATTTAAACAAGGGAAGGAAAAAACCCACAACCTATCAGGAAACTTTTTTTTAACTTTTTTTTTTTTTTTCCATAGACTGAAATGACTGAAAACACCTTTGGATTGACATGATGTAACAATATATAGATAAGTGTTTCAGAACCAAATTTCTCAAGTCTTTTACACCATTTGAAATATCAACAAGAATCATTGCCAAAATTCTAGTTGTAGTGTGTCACAGTATAAAAATTTAATAGCACTGATGTAATTCCAAAGATATATAAAGTGGCCTGACGGCCTTTAGTTTTTATCTTTTATTTTTGTTAAGAATCCAGTAAAAAAGGGAAAAAGATATTTAAACATTCACAATGTTACGACAGCCAATTTATGCTTGTTTTATGCTGGTTTCTATGACTACATGTTAATTTTCTCAGCATGGGTGTGCTCAAACAGAAAGCTAGAGTAGTGAGGTGTCTAAGAGACTACCTCAAGCTGGGGAGGATGTGAAGAGATACAGAGTACACTGGCCAGAGCACTGAAATAATTTGTAAATTAATATTCATTAGGCTACTGTTGCTTCAAGAAGCCCTGCCAACTTTAATGACCACATTGTTTAAGGTTTGCAAAAAAATATTTGTCACACTGGGACAATCTTTTCTGTTTAGTTATACATAACATATTATTCCCTCCCTTTTCAGCCACAATAAATGTAAACCAGACTACCAGAAGTACCACTGAAAATAGTGTTTTCTAATAGTATTTTCTATTCTTATAATTCCTCTTATAATTCTATTCTTATAATTCCTTTTGAATGCAGACTGTGAAGACTACCATGTGTGTTGTTAGGTATACAATGTAAAGTACAAAGTTGTTTTTTTCAGGTGGATTCATTTTAAAATCATTTTTTTTCTTCACTTTTAGCATTTTTAGCACCCAAAACCTGCAAGCTTTAAGATATTTCTGCAAATAAACTTGTATTTAATATAACATTTAGACCTTCACATTTAGTAAAAGCAGTAAGATGTTGCTTATTTAAAAATTATTTCCAGTTGGAGTGTTGAGTTTTGTTTCCTAGCTTTGCTCTGCTACTACTATAAGTTTTTCTAGATAAAGTTTGGATGTGAACAATTTCCAGTAATAACTACTATTGCAAAATGCATTAACGTTAATGGCAGAGGCTCAAAAAATGTCAGGGCAATAGTTCAGTGTCTCTTAAGAATTGATGCACCATGTTGGAAATATCAATAAATGCCATACTTTCTTACAATTCTACATAACAGGCATTGACAGTTTCTGTGTACTTTTTTCCCCTCATTTTGTCAACAGTCATTATTTCTTCTGTGATCTTGGTAAAACATTTTGGCTGCCTTGGACAGCACACTAGAATCAGCTTTAGCCTCCCCTGTCTCCCTTCTGCAGTCCTGGTGAATCACCTATTTCATACCGTGCAACAATTTGAATTCCCTTTCACTCTTTAATTCTATGCCAAAGACATGGACCGTAGCCCTGTATAGAGCCAGAGTATTCACTCCTCCTTTGGTTCTATGCCACAGGTTTACCTGGTGTCTGGCATCACCTGTTGTCTCATTCTCCCTGTTTCACATTAACACTCCACTAAGGCTTGGGAAGTAGGCAGCTTCAATAACTGGAAAGTGTTTTGCGTTTTGAAGGAGTAGTCCATAAATGATAAGGCATTTCTGCAGAATCGTGCCAATCAGAAGGTTTATTTGAGCTGATTTTTTTGTGTTTTCCTTCAAATGGTAAGGCAAATGCTGGCAACAACATCCTTTGAAAGCAAGTATGAAGTCTACGATAGCACATACCATTCAGCATGAGCACACAGAATTTAAAGTGTACAGTTCCCTCCTGTTTCATTAATTTTTTGCTCACAAAGGACCTGTGCATTAATTATTCCCCATGCAAAAATCTCCAAATTTGTTTACAACCTAAAAATACCTCTAACTTTAAGCTATAATCACATTTGGTGATGATGGAATGAGGGAAAATATTGAGTAAAGTAATTAGTTCAAGTAATTGCATAATCTGTTCATTGAAAAAGAACTCTGAAACCACCTCTGTGTACTTATATGTCCACATATAAGCCCTCATGTGATTTAAGAGATTTACAAAACACTAATTGTATTCACAGGCGTACTCAATACATGCTCTTTCCAAAACTGAGTTAATTTGTTTTCTAGACCATTCATCATCTGATGATATTTTACATATCTAGAACAATTAGTGTTCAGAAAGAAACAAACATTACATGTTTTTCCATCTATTTTTTCTGCTCTTGTTTCTGTTATTCCATCTATTTTTTCTGCTCTTGTTTCTGTTATTCTGTTGCTAGTCAATAAAAACTCTAGAGCATGTGACTTACTCTCAATATGATGGACTGTTTGCTACCTTGTAGAATATAAACAGTCTTCAGACCAGAAGGGTTCACCATATCTCTGGTCACTTCTTTTGTTCATATGTAGGCTTCCGAGAAAATCAGTTGAATTAAATTACCCTTAGGAAAAGTGACAGATCTATTTTTTGAACTGCAGATTCTTACAAAACCCAACTATTTAATTCTTCACACCAGATGGTTAACAAAAGTTAGAAATGGGGAACAAGTGTCAAGGGATTTACAGAGCTTTTGCGTGCACGCTCACTCTCACACAAGAACTCCATGTTTTCCAGAAACACGTAGACACCAACTGTTCTCCATTCAAGTACATGCAGGAATTCACACTTCTTGAGAGGAAATCCACAGTCTAAACCCTGGAAGTTACATGTGGAAAGGTTGAGCAGAGTGAGGACTGGAACCAAAGACAGTAAAATTTTAATCACTAACTATTATCACTAAAATCACTAAAAACTATTGTTTGCAGAATAAATATCTACTGGACCAGTGACTGGAACATTCAATTATTTATCCTTTTCATACAAAGTTTAGAATTAATAAGAGGCAGCACATTCACAAGTACCCTTTAAAAATGGTTAGGTGAACATTCTGAAAAGATGAGGCATTAAATCCCATCACACAGAGCAGAATGAAGAATCCATATCTATTCCAACACTTGAACAAACAGATATTGGAAAAACAGTTACTTGCAGAAGAAATAGTTCCCATCATTCCTGAAACAAGGTTTCACAGCACTCTGATGAGTACTTTCTTATAAGGTATGGTTGGAAGAGAAAAATAGTTAGAAAAATCAAAAGAGCTCCACATTTTGTTGACGCCCTTGTCTAATATCATGTACCAAAAGTAAAGCAATAAGAACAAAGCCTCCTATCTCTAAGCCTCCTAATAGCCATGGTTTTAAAAAGTAGAGATGTTGTTCAATGATATAAAGCAAATGCATCATTTACATTTCACAGTATATAGCAAATTAATCTTTTTTTTCCTGTTAAAAACAAAGGTATGCTTCAGATTTCTTGTGATTTCTGTGTCAATTCTTGATTGTTCCAGTGAACTCATTGTTCACTTCAGAAAATCTTGATTTATAATTTTATTATCTGTAGAAGTCAGGACCTTGGGTATTTAGATAGTATTTTAGCGTCAGAAACTGACATACAATCTGCAAAAAAACCCCTGTGCCATAATAAAGTAACTAGCATGGCTATTTTATTTCTTCCATTCTCTTTAGATAAAGGATAACTGATTTGAAGGATAACTTCTAAATTCATCATAAGATTCAAGAGTTTTGTGTAAGATCACACAATCTGGAAAGTGAACTGTGACTTTCCTTTACTACAAATGTGACAAACCTCTCTGTATTGGGAATTTCCTTACATTTCAGCCACCTGCCTCAACTGCACTTAGAACAGAGCCCCTCAGGCAAGAAAAGAGGATGTTTACAGGAATGGAACATAGTCATTATACTTAGTCTTTTTCTACATTGCTCTATTAGTACAGTTGATGTCAGTCTCCAAATTTTGAGCATCGTGCCATGGTCTTAACAATTTTCAGCTACACCTGAGTTATTCTCAGATAACACCTGAAACAACCCAAAGCAATGATACTTTGCTGACTTTTTCCTTCCTTCTAGAGCTATGCATGGCTTATATTAACATTTCCAATAAAATATCCACAGGTGTGTCTACTGCGGCAGGTTGTGTGCTTTTCTGCATCCTTCTTGTTCATCCTTTTCAAAAAAATGGTCTGTCTTCATAATCTTTGGTTTTTTTCACTTTTACTTTTTCACTGCAAGTTTGAACAGAGCAGAAGATAAATGTGTGTGCACAAGGGCTGATACTAACGGTAGTTTAAGATAGTACCATTACTATAGCTACAAGATGTGACTGTTCCATAGTTTCACTTTTTCATCAAAGGAGAGTGTGGCACATGCAAACAGTTCGTTACCTATTGAATTATAGAATCATTTAGGTTAGAAAAGGCCCTTAAGATCATTAAGACCAACTGTTAACCTAGCACTGTCCAGTCTTTTAAATACCTCCAAGGATGGTGACTTGACCACTTCCCTGGGCAGTCTGGTCCAATGCTTTACAACCCGTTCTGTGAAGAAATTTCTCCTAATATCCCATCTAAACCTCCTCTGGAGCAACTTGATGCCATTTCCTCTTGTTCTATCACTTGTTACTTGGGAGAAGAGTCTGACCCCCACCTTACTACAGCCTCCTCTGAGGTAGTTGTTGAGAGTGATAAGCTCTCCCCTTAGCCTCCCCAATCACTCCCAATTCTCTCAATCACTCCTCATAACACATGTGCTGGAGACCCCTCACCAACATCATTGTTCTTTCAACATGTTCCAGCACCTCAATGTCTTTCCAGTTGGGATAGGTGCAAAACTGAACACAGTATTTGAGATGCAGACTCAGCAGTGCACATAGAGGGGGATGATTGCTTCCCTAGTTCTGCTGACCATGATATTCCAGATACAAGCCAGGATCCTATTGGCCTTTTTGGTCACTCTGCTCATATTCACCCAGCAGTTCACCAAATCCCCAAGGATTCTTTAACATAGTTAATTGGTCCATATCTTTTCCCAGACCCTTTGTCTCCTGGTAAATGAATACAACCAGAAGTCCACAGTCACTAATTCACATTCTTTCTTGCGCTACTTCAAAAAGTGAGGGCTGAAAAAAATCTTCCAGTATACTGACAAAGGAGCAATATAGAAAGAGAAAATAAACCAGCCATTTTTACAGTATAGAGTGAAAAAAAAAAAAAAGAAAGAAAAGAAAAGAACAAGAAGTAGGCACAGTTCAAATTGCAATTCCCATAGTAAGAAAATGAACAAATGAAAAGCAACTTAATTTTATGCTACAGTCTGAAGGAAGGTACTGCTGGAAATTCAAGAAAGATTTAGCTGGGAAAGTTCCTGGCTCTGAAAAACAAATCACTTCATTAAACAAGGCTAACCTTTTGCCTAAAAATAAAAGTAGATAGGAAGACAAAACCACCTATTTCTAAGACAAGTGTTGATCATTTTCCAACATAAACTAGAAAGCTATCTGTATTACCTGATTTCCATCTTTAACCATTATAGCAACATTACAGCACTTTCATTCAAGCATTCTGAAGTAGTTAATACTTGGAATCAAGTCAACAATAGAATAAATCTGAGTGCAGAGTAAGTAGCATTAAGCTTGTCTTTGTAGTAGTCTCCTGGTAACCAATAAATAAAAAAAAAAGAAAGAAAAGAAAAAAAAAAAAAAAGAAAAAAATGCTGGTCTACATTCAGAAGAGAAGCAGCACAACAATATGATAAAGGATCTAAATGGATCTCTTGATTCTGTGCACAGACTCAGAGCCCTAATTAGAGATGAGAGAGAGAGTATTGCATAAAAATTTTTGTCTATGCTCTCAGGATCCCACTTGTCAGAAGCACAGCTGACCTTGTGTTTTGGAATCTGTGCTGAAACCACAACATTGCTATAGAATAGCATAGCTTTTTTTCCTCTAGAAAATTAATTTTAGGAAATGCAGACCTAGTCCAAAACCAGTAAATTCAACAGAGGGTCTGTTGAAGCTCTGGGCTTATACAGCTCCAGAGCTCACAAGGTCCATGGGATTGGGAACCAAGGGATGGAATGGGTATCTATTACAGGCTACAGTAGTGGGAATAAATAGAATGGTTGAGAGCCAGCTGATGAGGCTATTTATGTAATTCTTGTCTCTCACAGGCAGTTAAGTTTGCTTTATGACTATGGCATGTGGGACAGAATTTGCTTGGACAGGACAAATTTCTGATGCCTTTTCTGTATGTGAAAGGCTGGAAAAATTATAAATCTTAATAAGAAAACCAGAATTCTATTTATGAACAGAAGTTTTTAGTGTCTTCTACAATTTTAGATATTGTTGAAAGTAACTCTGTTATCCCTTAATTTTCATCTGAATCCTCTGTAACTTTTTAATCATATGTATAGTTTCAGAAGATACTACAGACTCTTTTCCTGTGATTAACAAGGAAAATGAATATGCCTGAGTGATTTCTTTTATAGTTGAAGGGTGTTTTCTAGTTCTTCTCTCTCTTTTTTTTTTTTTTATATTTAATGATAAACAAAATGGGAAGAATCTTGCTAGGGTCACAGAAATGTTCTCTATGTTATCAACAATTTTAAAACTACCTTTTCAAGGTAGTATTTTAAGGTCTGTGGAACAAAGATATTAATAAAAGAGCAAATTTGTTCTTCTATGTAATAATATTCATAAACTTATCATAAAGGTTTTTGTTGTTTAGAAATATAATAGGTGAGTTTCAGTGTGAAAGTTAGTGGATAATTTAAAAACATTTTATGCATGGGATCACTTTTAACCTGTACAGTTATTCACAGTGATTCATGCAGTGTCAGTTTTCAGATACATATGCTGCAATTTCTATTTCATTACATGACCTAACTAAGGAAGAGTGAAATAACTGGGAATTATATATATACTTAATAAACTGCTCTCAATTTGCCACAATAAATATCCAACATACAGCAAAATTTATTAACATACTAATAAAAATCAATATTTCTTCACATTGCTTAAAGACAATTAATGAAAACTGCCACTTTCGCTATTGGGTTTTCCTCCAGTCTAATAATAACTGAAATTACCATTTTACACTTTCATTTATAAAACTTGCATTATTGGCCCAGCACAGAGAAATATTGTAATTTAATTTTATATGGAACTGTATTTTACCCACTCAGAGTTGTCCACAGCACAAAATGGACATAAACTCAACAGTTTCTCAGAGTGAGTGTGCTGGATCTCAATGTGAAGAACTTCAAAGAGCCATAGAGGCCTTTTCACAGCAATTGGTCTATATAATCATTGATATTATGCACAAAGAAATTACTGACCAGTGTAAGAAGCAAACAGAAGAACATCATTGAGAGTTAGCATTATTTAGAAGAGATATACTTTGCTTATTAAGATCAGTGTTCCAATATAAGTGTAATGTGCTGGTGTTTAAGTAGAATGTACTGATGCCATGTGCTTCCTTTTACAGAAACAAAATTTTGCACACATCTGCATTTGTGCAGAATAGATTCGCTATTAAAATATAAGAGTTTTGCCATAAAGAAAAGTGGTAGGAATTGAATGCAAGCATATGAATCTGTCTAAAGGAGCATATTTTCTTCTAATGAAAAAATGTAAAGCAGACAGCAAATCAAAAAAAAAAAAGTTTGTAGGCTGGAATTGACCGACAAGAATTCTAATTTGCATTTGTAATTTGTAAATCTGCATTTGTAATTACTGGGCCACATTACAAGGAAGAAAAGCACCAGCCATGCAAGATTAAGGTGTTAACACCCTTGTATCATTGTCATTAAAACTGCATTAATAAAGGGTCAAATGTTTCTACCATTCTACACTCTTAACAATAAAATAACAGTAGTAGCCAGGCATTGCTCAAAGGTTATGCCTTTTTCAATTAAAAAACATAAGCATACCTAAAAGAAGCTGTTTCTTTTAGAAACAGTGTTTAGAAAAATTGTTCTTTTTCCATTATAGCAAGGTCCGCAACCTATTTCAGTCTACTGAGGAAAAAAAATAATAAATTGAACTCTGTACCGAGAAGGATATCCGCAGCCTCTGCTATTTAAAGCTTCTCCAGGCAAAAGCAAAAAACTGATGACTCTGAGGGACAGTGATGAGTGAATCAGGTAAGCCTAACATCAGGAACAATTCATCAGGCTTCAATCTCCTTTAAAAAAAAATTTTGGCAACGTTTAAAACACCACCACCTCCCCAAATCAAACAAACATAGACCCCAAATTTCACAGTAACTGAAGGGAAAGAACAGGAGAAAGAAACATGCCAAATCTTGATGTCCCTGGATAATAATCACTGTAATTTTAGATACATCCTTATTTCAGTTAGGTATCTGTCTACCTAGTGCACAATGCACACTTTATTTCTAGCACACTATGGTAAGTCCATGAGGTGAAGGCAAGTGCTGGTTAGAAATCTTTTTTACATAATTAGTACCTTGTGTAATATGTAATAGAATTGGTATGCTCTAAGGCAAGAAATGAAGAATTCATAGAATCAACATATAGTTGGCAAAATATCTGACTCTTCTTTAAGAAAGAGTTAGAAGAGATTAAACATAAATTGAAAAATAATTTTGCTCCTCCAATTTCATAACAAGGAATCTAGCTTACTTAGATCCCATCCGAGGAAATAAAGCCAAAAACACTAAAATGGCTTGGTCAGCCATAAACCCAGAGAATTATTGAAAGAACAATTAAACGGTTTACTGTGATAAAATAGTTTGTGAAAGAGTAGCCAAAAGTAAACAGATGAAATCAACAATAGAATTAATCTCTGAAAATATGATCTGGGCAAAATCAAGTGATGCAGTTAGCTCACATCTGATAAATTATCACTATATATAGCTAAAGGAAAAAAAGAATGATAACCCTCTATGAACACAATAAACTTTAATGGCAACAGAGCTCTAATGGGGCTTCTCTTTAAAAAAGCATAAATACTCTCACTCTTCACAATCACACATTTTGATACATTCTTTCTCACATGTTTTGATTGTGAATCTTAGAAATATTTGTAGATTTTATCACTGAAAGAGATAGAAATTCAATGCCAGCAGACAATATGAAGAGTTTTGATGAAATAAATTTGAATTCAGAATTTATGTTCTTCTGGAAATTTTACTATTTATCTGACCCTAGGTGTGTCAGAGAACTATACTGAACTGACTGTTGTCTGGGTTAGGCCTTGAATCAAGGCTAAATATAAAAAAACATACTTCCAAAAGACATTTTTAGTTGCTATTTTGGGTTCCTTAAAAGTTTATAATAGTTCCAAAGGATGAGACATATGTGAAGAAAGAACATTAAATGGAAGAATGCATACAAAATAACTAAATGAAAAATATCTTTCCTTCTCTTGGCTTTTTAATATCCTTTTTAATATCTAATCATATACAAACACATTCTTTCATATTTTAAATTTCCTTTTTGAATAATGTTTAGTGGAATGGAAAAAATAAAACGTAATCCTACATTATCAAATACATTAACCTAAATAAGTCTACTTTTAAAGTAGATTATTAAAAACAATATATCAAGTTAAGCAGTTTATCAGTTTAATTAGAGAAAAAAATACTAAAAATCTTTGTAATAACTATTTGGAAAAAACTATCTTAAAAATTGGAAAATGGTCTTTTTTATGTATTTAATATGAAAAAAATTTGTTACTTTTTGTTTTGGCAATTTGGCAGTTTGGCAGTTTATTGGCAGACTCAACTAGAGACAAAAAGGTATTCCAATCGAGTTTTCTGTAGGACCTATGCATCCACATTTACTCCCTGTTGTGAAAACAAGGGAGAAGTACAATTAAAATTCAAAGGAAAGAAAAAAACTTCAATAAATCCAGAGTAATACAAGACTACCCGCAAATATAGAAACAAGAAGCAAAATTGAAAATAAACTCAGACAAAACAGTGATACAAAAATAAAAAAGTGATAAAGTAACACTGTTCCAATTCAAAATTTGTGAGGGGTTTTTGGTTTCCACAACATAGACTGTTTTTTCACCAAATAACATCTTCAAAAGTTATAAAGCCTCCACTGACTTTTAAATCCAACAGGTAAAACCAGTATAAAATGTCAGTATTTCTTTGTAATGTTGCTAATATTCCCTAAATAACAGTAAATTAAAGTATGTACAAAATAATTGACTCAAGCAGGGTATGAACCAAGTTTCCCTTTATATGTGCTTTCATTTCTGAACTGAAATAAATGCTATATGAAACCAACAATGTTTGTTCTTTAATTTTATAATGCTGCATGTTCAATTGGAGTATATTTGGAACACTTACATAATGCATACTGAGTAAATCTACATCCTGAGGTTCTGCATTTTAACCTGTACAGCTATAATAAAAAAGAGAAATAAAACTCAACAAACATCCTTAAGTGTAGTGAAATTACCATGTCAACCCATGGCAACCATGGTAGCACAACACTGTAAAAGAGGACATTAAACTCCCATTATTAATTATTTTGACAATGCTGATCAGAACTTAATGTACATTGTATTCATGAATACAAATGATTCGGCCAGGAAAAACCTTTTTCAAAACAGAGAATCATCTGAGTAGAGGTTATAGAAAAGACTCATTTGGGTCTCTAGTCTTTTAAATATTCATCTTCTATAAAATATAAGCATATAAAAACAGGTGGAGAGTTGGTTAACCCTGATTTGGTATGCAAAAGGAAACAGATCAGGATTATATTTCTTTATCTTTGAAACTCCAGAAAAGTAGAAATTCCAACACAAAAACCAGGAATATCTTCCCTCAGCCCCCAGTATTTGGATAATGCTCTTCCAGATTCTATGATTCTATTTTATTTTTTTCAGGCTTGAGGAAAAAAATAATAAAATATTTCCTTCATCTTAGAAACATTAATGTCATTGCTCAAGAAAATGGCTTTCAGCATCAATGTTGGGAAAGCTACATACTATTTTGCTATATAAAGAACACATTAACCTCATTTTGACTAGTACCTTATTAAAGGGAAGATCGTAGATCTTGCTTGCCTTTTGTGATTTATCTCAGTTTCTGTAATAGCACAAAATGAAGCAAAAGGACACTGTTAAATTGCAGATCATAAAACAAGAGATTGAAGCAAGAGGTCAGGTTGCTGTCAATTCAAAAGAAATTTAAAGACAACAGCACTGACCAGGAAGTTAACACTGACAAGGAAATTATGTAAATTAAGAAATATGGGGGAAAGGTATTTATTTATTTAGCAAGAAACAGAATGCATATTTGCATCCCACAGGCACTTATATAGTTAATTTAATATATAACTTGGAAAAAACTGAAACTAAATGTCATGTTAGCACAATGGCAAAGACTACTTTTTTTTTTTTATTACCTCTGATTTTCTTAGAAGAAATCTAAACAGTGACAATAGGTTATTTAGCACAGCATGAAGACCTTCACACAGGATAGCGAAGCAAACATTGATTTCTAGAAACATATTTTTGAAGTTCAGTCTTCAGTTTTTTAAACTGAAGAGTTTTAGACAAGGATTTTTTCAGTAAGTTCAAAAACAAAACACAAGCCTGCTTTCCTTTAAAACTATTCAACTTTGCTTGTTCCCTGCCTAGTTTTTCTGCCTGTACTGGCAGGAAGTGACTTCTTGGTAGCCTATTAAAACCAGTAATCGCAAAAGTGCTCAAATGGAAGGAGTCTCCATGGAAACAGTAGTTAAAACTGAGTAGTAAAATACGCTAGTACAAAACTGCCTCTCTCCATGGATCCTAGTAAAAACAAATAAATAAATAAATAGCCTAAATGATATAGAATACTATATAACAGTATTTTGTGACCATGTAAGTCTCCAGCACGATCTGTACTACATCAAATGTCACACTGAGGTGATATTTTTTGATGAAGCAACACCTTTGATGTCTTCTCTGTACTGGCTCCCCTTCTCTTAAGCAAATAATTGCTACTGACACAACATGGTTTGGGAACAGAATGGGAAAGAAAAGGAAAAATAAAATCTTTCTCAAAACTAAGCAAGTAATACATTGCAATTCATCAGTGAAGTCTCCCTTCTGTACTGTGTGCCATGTGAATACTGAGGTACAACAATTAAAAAAACAAAATAGAACTCAATAGAAAAATAGAATAGAAAACAAAATAGAAATAGAAATATTTTCTATTTGAGTTTCAAATTTCTATTTGAGTTTCTATTTTCTATTTGAGTTTCAAATAGAAAACTCAATAGAAAGTCAATGAACTACTGATATTCTGTCTAGATGGGAAACTGAGAAAGAGGTATCAAATGCCCCAAAATACATAAAATTTTATACTTTAACTCATGGCTCAGCCAGATCCTTTCAAGATACAGTCCAGTATTTAGCTCCATGCTTTTCCAACAGAACAACTGTAACCTCAGGAAGCTTGGCAATATATTGGCTTCTCTAATCATTGCCATAACAACCAGGTATTAGCAAGTAACTCCACTCCTTCAGTCATTTACTGACAGTCTTGACAGCTACTTGGAATGGCAGATTTCTCCTTATAGTACCGAAGTACTATAATCAGCTAAATAAAATTAATGGACATTTCTAGAACAATCCTTCTCAAAACCATAATGCAAGGTAAGAGTGGTTTAGATGCAGAAGTTATTTCCAGAATTTCCTCCTTGGGAAGAATTGAGAAATCTACACCTTCCATATACTTTTTCCTAAATTACAAAATGTAACACGCTAAAGTGCCTAAAATACCATATGCATTTTGAAAGACAGCAGTTTCTAGAGAGGAGTAGCTCCTAGTTCTCAGTTGTTCAAGAACAAGTCAACTCAGATACACTTCTCAGATGAAAGCAAAAATCACAGCCACGTTTCCCTGAATATAAAAGGCCATATTTTCATTCTCAAAAGAAAATTATGTCAAAAAAGAATGACATGCTATATACTAGTTCAGTCTTTTGTATTTTGAAAGTAGACTAATTAATATTTTCTTTCATCTTGATAACATCACATCTGCAAATAGTAAGTTTGCCTAGAGATAAATCTATGGTAAACATTAGCAAGATACTGCTATAGGAATTTAAATATAATTCAAAACTAACTACAATTGACAAGTCATTGAAAAAAGCAGCTTAACCTCTAATTTTAAGATTTTTTTCTGCCAGTGTGTATGAATTAATATAACTAGATTTATATAAATATTTAAAGTTAACAGTAAAGAGTATGAAATAAGTGGTGACACAAAAACGACTACCTACTACATGCAAGGCAGTAAATGCATATATCAGTACCTACTGACTGTAGCATCCACATTTTCATAAGATGTATCCATCCACCAAATCTTCAAAATAAATCAGTGGAAAAGAAAGGAAAGTTATCTTGATCAGTGCATTGCATTTACATAGCAAACTTTTGGTATTGGGGGAGAGGGGGAGTAGGAAGGTTGAAAGGATGTCCTCTTTGAGTGGAAACCAGTGACTGCCTCTGTGTTGGACAAACCCAGCTCCAACTGGCTCCAAAATGGACCCAATGCTGGCCAAACACTGGTGGTGACTCCATGATAATATATGTAGAAAAGGATAAAAAACATTGTGCAGGAGCTGCAGAAGACAAAAGTAAGAAAAAACATGAGACCAGCCCTGCAGACACCAAGGTCTTGATGAAGGAGGGGGAGAAGGTGCTCCTGCATCAGGGCAGAGATTCCGCTGCACCTCACAGTGAAGACCTTTGTGAAGCAGACTGTTTCCCTGCAGCCCATGAAGGACTACACTGGAGCAGATATCCATACTACAGCCAATGGAGGAAACTAGGATCTCAATATAGTCTGAGACTATAATCTTATAAAGCTTCCTTTCTGAAAAGAACCCTACAGTAATGAAGATTTCCAGGCAGTATCAGAGTAAATGAGATGGGTTGCAGATTCTGTACTGACATTTCCATCAATTGTATCTTGCTGGAAAAAGGCATTACTGTATATTTCTACAAAACTTAACCCAAGATTTGAAGGATTTCAAATACAGATCTAAATTTAAACTTCTAGTCTCATAAGGCAGAGAGATGTGACAGTTCTAAAAGATCAGATGCAAGGTGGGAAAAAACCTTCCTCCAGTAAAATGGCAATGTACAAGAAATGAAGAAAGTGAAAGCTGCAGCCCACGAGGAAGTGTATTTTGACAGACTGCCACATAAATCAGATGTAAAGGAAAGCCTTCTACAATGGTACTCTTCACACATCCTTCACATGTAACACAAAGCAACATTACATAATGTTTTTGAATTATTCATGTTATAAATGCTCTGACAAACCATATGCTGGTTAAACTCTAGAACGTGCTGAAAATGTGTAGTTCAGTGTGGCCTTCTAGGAAAAAATAAGCAACTTTAAAATACCTCAGTCATGTTACCTGCTGGTTTATATCACAGGCTCTTTGTGTAAGTTTCCACAGTGCATGGGCCTGCTATAATTACTGTCTTGGTAACTTGTGTGTTTAGTACCACCATGCAAAGGTTCACAGAGAGTCTATACTTATGGCATTGCTGAAATTTTTACTCATGAAATGTAAGTCTTTTGCATTCCTAGTTCCATAGCAGTCTCCTTGGATGATCAGTATCTTAGAACTCCTGGGAGGCGTATCTCACTATATAAATAAGAGCCTCAACACTGTAAGTAATTATGTGTTGGTTTGATCTTTTTAAACATAATTTTACAATCATCTTAAAATATATTATAAAAGAAAAATAAGGAAAACATTCTTTTCTGTAATACAATAATTTCACCCTCTTTTTTATATTTCTTATGAAACAGAAGTTATAACTTTTTATTATTTGTATTTTTATGTTCATATTAGTAAACAATATACAGTGCCAACACGATAATTTGCCATTTAGAAATAATATTCCTGATCAGTGGAAATTTCCATTGAATGGCCATAATTACAAGTACTCTCTTGTGATATATGCAGCCTCCACTGACTCATAGTTTTTAGGGGAAAAATACCACTTGAACTACTATAGTTAGAATGAATGTAGACTTATTTTTCCTTCAGTTTCCATGCTTTATTGGTTTGGTTTTTTTTAATTGCTGGTCTACTGTGTTGCCTACAGTGTGTTATATATTCACTTTCAGTGCATTTTTAAGGGTCACAAGCAGTTTCAGAGAATCAGTTGACATGTTGCCAGCAAGCCATTTGTCAGGAACAATGAGCTTCAACATCTGAAGGCAGACCACATCTTGCTAAAGTCTCTCAAGAACCACTGCTGGCAATGTATACCAAAAGAAATGACCTGAGCAAAACAAGGCAATTCCTTGTGAAGAAAAAAGTTGTGGATGGAATTTGTTTTAGTTTTGAAGTTATTAAGTTCTAAAACAAAGGAATTTGAAACTGAAAACATGAAGTTACCAGCCTTGTTTCCCACACTATTTTAAGACTGATCAGTCTCTAATACTATCCAAAACCTGCGTTGGCTCTTTCCTGTAATGGTTCTTGTAAGGCTTAAAGGAGAGCCCATGCTGTAATTTCACTCCCTGTGAAATGAGGAATGCTCACACTCCTCTTTCCCTTTCTTTAAGGAGGTTGTCTCAGCCTGTTGGGTGTGGACAACCTGACATATCAGAAGCCAGATAAAGGTTGAGCATCCACTGTGTCCTCATTGCCAAAACCTCAGCATATGTCTCTTCACAGCAGCTGTGTTGCAATGGAATTTCATGATTTCAGCAGCTATCTGGGGTGGTTGCTACTTAACTTTTAAAATAAATTTTTAAAAGTGTAATAGGAAAACATGAAGCAGACTCCAGGACTCTAATTTGGTTACTTATAAATATTACAGTGAATTGAGCAGTATTTCATTTGGTGCTGCTACTGGTATCACCATTCCTATATTTTGAGTCTTTTGTAATTTATCTTAATACTTCAGGAAATTCTGTAATAGCCAACCTCTTGTCAGCTCTTGTTGCATATTCGACTTGCACAATATGCTGTTCTGGAAAAAGTGAAGGATTAAATTTCCTAGGAGTAGCAAACTTTGTTATAGTCTGTTAAATAAAACTGGTATGATGGCTAGCACAGATAAAACAGGCACAGCCTTACCTACAAAATTAAATTATGACTGTGAAAGTATATTTTTGATTTATGTTCAGTACTATCAGGATATTTTTGCCTGACATCCAGTGCAGAGACATTAATGATATAGAACTATTGTCATTGGCACATAAATAAACAAGAAACAATATAGTAGATCTAAAGTAAGACGTTTATGACAGAAGTGTTACAGCCAGAAATATACTTTCACAAACTTACTGTATGACCAACTGTCTAATCTCTTTTTCCTTATTGAGAAAATACCGGCAGTCCGTTCAATTTACAGTCTGTTAAGAGGCAATACATAGGTCCATAAACAGATGACAACAACATGCTGAAAGTTTATTAAATGTATTGCTGCATTGTCAACCGGTAATGACAGTACTATAAAAGTGTGTAATAATTGAAAGGGAAATTCTAATTGTAACTGCTCAGCAGTAATAATTTGTGACCAAGGAATGTTCTAGCACAGAGGGCAAGAAGACCCAAGTACGAAAAGGGCTTCAACTGGCTGGAAGGAGGAATCCAGAGACAGAACAATTTCCTGTAAGGGAGTAAATTTCCCTTGGTGATAAGAAACAACTTCAGTATTGTCTTGTGAAAATTCCATCCTGAAATGGGAGTACAAATCTTGTGTTTCATTTGCTGCAAGTCATAGCATAAACATTTCCTAACATAATACAGAATACAGCTCAACTAAACATCATGAACCTACTTTTTAGCTGAATAGAAGACTATTTATATTTAGGTAAGGATTTGCAGATTTTGAAGACGGAAAATTGTTGGTTTCCAAATTCTGAAGTGGAAACATAATATTTGGAGACATTTTCTTCAACTTCTTGTGACTCTTTAATAACATTGAAGAATAAAAATATTTAAGATTATAGAAAAAAAAAGGAGTAAAAAGGACTTTTACCAGCTTTTCTCTGCAATGTAACTTTGCTGATGCGTTTTGACTAAAGTGTTTTGACTAAAGAAACAGCTCCTGATGGAAAACAGTCCTGAAGTCTATTCACCAGGGTAAGCTGAAAAGTTATGAAAAACATAATCCTATTATTTATGCATAATGATCAATCAGAAAACTCAATACTTGTATGAAAATCAGATGGGAGACATGCATCTCATGATTTTGGCAACTAATTTTAGGATTCACTACTGGTAATGTTTATTTTTATAACATGCTTAAATAACTCAGAATTGAGATTTTCTGCAGTTTCACCAGAAATCACGACTTTAAGAAATCACACACTGCAACAACAACATTATGATAGTGGGATTTTGCCATTTTAGATGGAAAATGCTGTTTAAATCAAAGTCTACAGTCTTTGAATTAGCAAGATAATGAAAAAAAATGTTTTCTGTAAGTGGTGTACTTGTTTAGTGACTTAATATTTGCAAATTTTAAGAACATAAAAGAGTAGAAGGTACTGTATAAATACAAGGAAGACAGTACATCACTACAGCAGGTTTTCCAAAAAGGCTAGGGAACTTCTGTGGAACTTCTGTCTTCAGAGTTTTTTCTAGATTTAGCTAGAAAAAGGCATAAATTACCTACTCAAACGTTGGCAATAATCTTATTTCAAGTTGGAGCTGGGACAAGGTGACCTCCAGAAATCCCTTCCAAGGGCACTTTTATGGTTCTATGGAAAAATCATCAGGGTTTTACCGAGAACTATTTATTGGTTGCAAGCTTTAATAGAAGATAATGCATTGGGGAACCATAGAGATGACATAAAAAATATGCTAATATTGAAATACATTGCAAATAGAACATATTAGGCTGATTTATTTTAAAACTCAGTAATTGCAGACCATTTGTCATGTAAGCAAGCAAGTGGAGAATAAGCTTAATGCATTTCAAATGCAGCAGAATTTCTAAAGCTCATCACAGTTTATTCATAAATATTGCTTCCATTTAAACAGTAGAGGCTGAAAGATTACTACAATATAGTCTCATGTATGAATAATTAGTTGCACTCACTCATGTCCTCCAACAACTCAAATAGTTTTTTGGATGCAAAAATAGTAAGTGTGCTCTCTACATACAGATATACTCTGCAAATGTATGTTCATATTAAAAAATGAATTAATGTTTCACAAGACACTGTTGAAAGTCCTACAATATGCATAATTTCAATGATTTTGTGAAATTCAAAAAGCACAAATCCGGCATCCTGGAAGTTTTTTCCATCAATTTTCCATCAATAATTCAGTGTGTCCAGACTGACCTTCAATATTAATGCATTACTAAGGGAATCAAATACTATCCTGGGCTCCTATATACATCCAGTAAATACACTTCCAACACAGGCATCCTAAGGAATATTCTCAAGTGATTTAACTTAATGCTTAAAGTCTCATACCGGTTTTGGCTGTGATGGAGTTAAATTTATTCACAGGGGATCATAGGGTTCCATGTTTTGGATTTCTGCTGTAAACAGTATTGTTAAGATGGATGTTTTAGTTATTGCTGAGTGGTGCTTACACAGCATCAAGACCTTTTCTTCTTCTCACACCGCACCACCATCAAGCAGGATGGGAGTGCACAAGAGCTTGGGAGGATTACAGCTCGGAGAGTTGACCCCAAACAAGCAAAGGAAAATCCCATACCATGTACCACCATATTCAACATTAAGAGCTAGGGGAAGAAGGAGGAAGGGAGGAGATGTTTGTAGTTATGATGGAGCCCTGCTTCCCTGGAAATGGTTAAAACATCTGCCTGCCAATGAGAAGTAGTGAGTGAATGCGCTATTTTTCTTTACTTGCATCCATAAATTTTACTTCCCCTATAAATTCTGTTTTCTCACTTTTACTCTTTGGATTGTCTCCTGGTCCCACTGGGGGAAGTGAATGAGAAACTTGAGGGCCCAGCTGCTGGCTGATAATAAAGCACAAGAAGTCTGATTTGAAAAGAACTTTTGCAAAAAGAGGCATCATGACCTAAATATCCTATTAGAAGTCATCAGATGGGGAACAGCATCCCATCCGGTTTTTCTGAACTTGTAATCTTGGCCCAAATTTATGCTAATGTAGCAATGAGTGATGTTCAGAGGATATAATTTATGATCTGCTGCAATATTTTAAACATATTTAATTCCAATTTAAGGACAGCTTTTAAGTTTTTTGGCGCTATTGAGCAATTTATTGTAAATTGTAGCAATTTAAAATTAGAACAAATGAAAATTTTCAAAGTGTGTATGTTCATTTTTCATTTGTCTTTTCTCTCATATTTACTCATCTTTTAAACTCTGATGCAGACCTGGATGAAAGAATAATAGTTATGGATAAAGCAACTCTGAGCAGTGAGAACTACCCTGGCCCCTTAGATGAGAGTGGATGTAGGATGAAGACACAGATGTAATATATAATCAATTTAATACATTATGTTGTTAATTCATTAGCAGCAAAAGGAGAATTAAGGAAAATTTACTTCCTTCATTGGATGCATGTCCAATGCAGAGGGAAACATAGTCACCAAGGATGAGGAAAGGGCTGAGATGCTCAATGCCTACTTTGCCTCAGTCTTTAGCACTGGAACTAGCTGTTCCCTGGACACCCAGCCTCATGAGCTAGGAGACAGGGAGGGGAAGCAGAATGAGGGCATCACAATTAAAGAGGAAGAGATCAGTGACCTGCTATGCTGCTTGGATGCACACAAGTCTATGGGACCGGATGGGCTACAC
>BJBW01009793.1:0-10935 GCA_004320125.1 Scolopax mira
TGTCACTTCCTGTCCCTCCCCCTCCCCGGCTAGCTCAGGCCCCTCCCCCTGGGCATGGCTCAAATGGGATGGAATACCTGTGTCCCTGCTAGGTCCTGGGAACAATTAACCCTTTCCCCACCAGACCCAGCACACTGTCTGAGTAAAAGAACTTGTAAATGTTTGAACAAGATTTAGCAATATGAATAAAAAAACACCCATCCATATTTTTAATTATTGTCCAATCCATTTGAAATAACTAGCCATTTCTGTCTACAGGTCATATGGTTTTGTTATTCCTTCTCTCTCTTGATTCCCTTAAGGAATTACTATTGATACCTATATGGTATTAGTTACAGCCCACACGGCAAGTCCAGCCTGAAGGGGCTAAACAAGTGGCCACTCTTCTACCCAGGTGGTATCTATTGTGTGAGTACAGAGTCTAGAGGTCACTTCCCAGCCAACCAACTTGGATCTGCAAAACCCAGGCCCAAGAGTGTCAGAAGAGTGAAGACAAGGCTCCACCCAGGCTTCAGGTTGCCACCCTCTCCAAGTTCTTCCCAAAAACTCTTATCTTCTTACTCTATCAAGGGCTTGTGCTCTGGAGAAGATTCTGGGTTATGGATACCATGTGAAACTTAAGGCTTTAACAGAGTTTAGGAACTATTTAGTATTTCCTGTTGCCAAGCCTTAAGATTTGCATGTTTTTTTGCAGGCTGAGTGACCTTAACAGATGTTATGAGTCTTATACTTAAATTCCCCCAAGGCATGTTGTTACTTATAGACTCTCACAATCTGTAATCTACCTTGACCCTTACACATCACTTCTGAGTGTAGAAATATTTCCGCTCATGGAAATCAAATGTAAAGAAACAAGAGGGGCATAGTAATGGAAGAATTTAAGATGATACAAATTAATTATCTAACCTTCTTCTGTCTCTAAAGTGTGTTAATTACTCCAATTTATCTGCCTTTTTCTAGAGGAACAAAACCAGCATCTTAATACGTGGCCCAATAAGTTGGTTTTTTTCTCCCCCTCCCTGAGTTTATCAATGTTTTTATTCAGATTTATTCTGTGAAATGTCTTGAAAAGCACAATCTCACAAAACACAGGAATGGATTCTGTAATTTTTAATGTCTCAGGGATGACATTTTTTCTCGTGACTCTGAAAGTTCTACCTTTTTCACCACAACTCTAATGTACAAATACTGAGGAAAGATATGATATAATTGAGATTGTGATTATATTACTTTGCAATGAGATATACAACAGCATATATGTAAATAAAATTTGGAAACAATATCACTTTTATTTATGTTGCACATTATCTCATCCATGTCCTCTCCTCATCTCATCTCATCTCATCTCATCTCATCTCATCTCATCGAACAATCTGAGTTTCAAGTTTGACTTTTTTATGAATGACACCACTCAGGGATACCAACAGGCCTGCTCTATCTGATGCTACAAGACAAGAATTTAACAGGCGTGTCAGACAGATACTGTCTTTATAAGCTCACACAAAAGCTTAATAATCAGAAGTATCAAACAGACATATGCTTTTGAAAACACACTTATCTGATAATTTATTAGAATTAAAGTCTTTATGGTCCACTGGTCAGCAACTGAAAATCTCAGCTGTTTTGAAGCAATGACTCACACTTGCTGTTCCTCTCCTGTATTTGGCTTCTTTTGCATGGTGAACATTTCTAGTAACACACCAACACAGAAACTTCAGTGGAATGTAAAATTCTTACTTCTGCTTTTTAAAGAGCTCGTTTCTTAAAAGGGCAGTGCCCTGTTTAGCTGGGTGGTATACAAGGACAAGTAACCCTATGTCTGTTTTTTCTAAAAATATCCTGCTGATGAAAGGGAATAAATATGTTTATCAAATATGTAAGTCAATTTTGAGTTGGCTTGGTTGATGCCACTTGTTCCCACAATTAAGAAAGATACTGTTGTTCACTTCCCATCTTTCTATGAAACCGCAATAAATTAGTAAAGTCTTAAAATTCATATGTGGTACACAGAAGGAAAGATATTCCACAGAATATTATGAAGAAATTTCCACACATTTATATATTTATACCTAGTAGTTTTTAAATCAGTCATTCTCCTAACAGAATCAAAATACTGATGCTAGAAAACAACAGGAAAAAAAAAAGGAAAAGGGTTTACCTGAAGTATTGTTCTTACTGTCCCCTGGTGAAGTAAAACAGTCCATGTAGAGATAAACTAAAGAAACAAGACAAAAAATACATGCAACTGGAAGTAGGAAGAGGCTGAAAATATTTCAGAGGGAAGTATTTATGCTGTATGTATCTTCTTTTTCCCTGCTGTTCTCTTATGGGCATTGCTGGAGGCAAAATTCTGGCCTATATGGAGCTTCCATGAGAGCTAGTATGGCCATTCTTGTGTTCTTAGGCAGTTTTAAGGTCTAGTGAAATGAAAATGTAATTCTGACTCCATCAGATAATAGATTATCTACTGTGCTATTTTTCAAATAGAAGACATTCTTTACAGACTTATAGTGATAACTGAAGAGATTGTTTACTGACTTAGAGATGAAAATGATGTGGTCTTCAAAGCACAAGACATATTTTGACTTTAAAAATATAGATAGAAATGGGACACAAAAATATTGCTCAAAAAACTTCAAAGAAACTCTAAAGTATTTATAAAATCAAGTAGTAATCACAATTATCTATTTTAAGATATGGTATTTATCAATAACAAAAAAAATATAATTTTCTTATAACAGGATTGATATGGTATGTTGTATTTTAGGATTTATAGCACTGTTTTTATGCCAGTAACCAAAATGTTTTCATGTACAGTTCCATAAAAACTATTAGTGAGTTTTCTATCTTGAGTTTTTGTTAGTCATAGCTCTATTTCTCTATGCTTTTAATTAGGGAAGTCATATGTTTTACATTACTTGGCTTGTAAGAATAATAGCTGCTTCCATATTCCCATTAAGGTCTAAAAGATTACCTAACGAATTTGTTTACAGAGTTATTTCATTCTATGTCCCTATAAAGAAGTAGAGCTGTTTATCTATTTCTCTTCTAAAAGGACTCTTTTTTCCCATAGAAGGAAAACCAGATGACATTTCAATCTGGATATTTAAGATAGTTCTAATTATCTCTGCTTGTCACAGTGAAAAACATTACTGTTAAAATTTAATAATGTCCTAAACTAAAAATGATCCCTACCAAATATGAAGCAATGTTTTCCTCTTTAAAACAAGCAAACTATAACTGTGGAGACTGCTTTAAAATTATTCTGCCTATCCTGCAGCCATAAACTTCACTACCATAATTTGGCACAGGCCCACTGACTTAAAGGGAGTTAAGCACATTCACTCCAACTGATCATTTTCGCCTATCTGCACATTAAAGAAAGTAATTTTTAATTTGTCAACCCCCAATGTAGTCCTGAAAGTTTGAATTGTTCTTTTAGCATAAGGAAGTTAACAGCCCACATCTGGAAGACAATTTGATCCCTCCAATGACTGTAGTATGTGACAAGATACTAGTCACATATGTTAGTGAAGGCAATGAGCTAAGACCCTGAGGCCATCTCACACATCAGTTGATATACTTGCAGCCAAACTCTCTTACCCCTCCAAACAGGGTGGTTGCATCCAAATAAACCCCTGGAATGGTCCCTGACCTATGTTAGGGGTCTAAATCAAGGTTTTTTTGAAAGGATGTTAGCGAGGCCAGAAGTATGACAGTTGCTAATTGCCAAGAACTAAACAATATAGGCAATCACATGCCTGTGCTTCAGTCCACACATTGTCTATCTTTGTTTTACTAATGGAGAGACATTTTCCGCTGCCAGCAAAGAGAAAATACGTCTTTGAAGAGGGAATGTAAAACTTTTACAGTGCTTCTGTATTATCACAGCCTTGATATGAGGCTGCTAGGGTAGGAAATGCTGCCATCAAAGAGGTTATGCTATACTGCATCCTCACAACCTCGGATGTTGGAAGAGTTGCAAGGTTATACCAATTAGAACTCAGAACCAGGTGGCCCCAGGACTCATGAAACTGACTCCATCCACTCTGTCTCCAAAACCTTTGCAGGGCCAGTCTCTGCATCCAATAGTTTCAGTATAATAATGTCCCTTGGAAACATATCACGTAGTATTATATGGATTCCTGCAGAATTGAAAACCTCAGCACATGATTTGCTAATGGATGCAGATTAATGAGGAGTATTGTGTTACAGGAATGTAGGTAGAAAAGGACATACATTTCAGAGTCTAAAGAAAAAAAGTTGCATAAAACATAAAAATCAATTATTTCTTCATCACCAGAACATTTCACAAGTATTTTGGCTAAAGAGTTCTGCAAGGGCTGATTTAGATTTATTCATGGCATGAGAAAGGAGGATAACCTTTGATCTTTTTGAGTTTTCTTGCTGAACAAACTCTTTTTAGACATTCTTTTCTGCCTCATGTAACTATTAGAGCAAAGAAGCAGCAGTTATCTCTTTGCAAAACTAGAAGAATAGTATTCAGGAACAATTTTCAAAGACTAAATATTTACCAAAAAGAGAATTTCAGTATAATCAACCAGCTTCTCTTTAATTAAACCCTTTGTACTGTAAGTGATAAAACAATAATTCCTTTAATACTGAAGTCAGAGCTTTTAGAGGACTTTGGCCAATCAGATTTCTAATAAAAATATGAGGTTAATAATCATGCTTAGGAATCTTAATGTCTAGTACAAATTAGCATTTGTGGATCATAGCAATGGGAATTTAATGCACTTCTGAAAATAGATCTTGTAGATTTGTATTATTTTCAAGACAAATGGAGTTTTAACAAAGGTATCTCTTACAGGACAAAGGTCTCAATTATTCTGAAGAGAGTTCTTCACTTCATCAAATGAAATTTCAAAGGAAGCATCGGGAATCTCACATTGGAAATACTGAAACAGACATTAGCAAAACTATTGTCAGAATGGAATGTCAGTGCAAGATTCAAAAAAAGGCCCAGTGGTATCAGTGACCTTTAAATGAAAGGCAGCGAAGCCCAAATATGCCTCCAAATGGTGAAGACAGGTACCTCTATCCAAAACAAAAACCTTCAGTGCTCTGGCCTGGCTGATACCAATCTCTGAGATTCATGGGTTTTGCTTGTAACATCATATGGTCCAGATACAGTCAAACTAAAAGGAGTAGGATTCACCCTACTCATAATGAATGAGATGATTGATGTGATTGTAAGTTTGTAGTGAATCATCTATGAAATTCATGATATGTGAAAAAATTACTAATAACTGTGAAAAGGCAAATGTTGCTCCCATTTTAAGAAAGATCAGAGGGAAAACTTGGGACAAATACATCTGTCAGCTTCATTGCTGTTTCTGGAAAGGTGGTGGAACAAACCCCTAGTAATTCAACGTTAACATGGATGACAAAGTTGTTAGGAACAGTCAGTGTGCATCCAACAGGGACAAATCACGTCTGATCAGCTCCACTGCCTTCTGTGATTAAATGACCATATGTGAAAACAGGGGGAAAACAGTGGCTGTATCATATCTTGACTTTAATATGGCCCTTGACACCATCTTCCATAGCATTCTCATTTGGAAGTTGAAAAATTATGGGCTGGATGGATACATTTCTCAGAGTGTTGAAAACTGACTGGAACTTTCAGGCTCAGAAGAGAGAGAACCCAACATTCAGTTTGTGGCTGATGAGAAGTGTTGTATTCCAGAAGCTGATGCTCGGGCTGATATTGTTTGGTAGCTTCATTAGGATGAGGAGTCAAAGTTCACCCTCAGCAATATTGCAAACTTTATCAAATTAAAGGGATAGAATGATATGTCAAACAATAAAGCTTCAATACAGAGCATATCGAGAATGCTCTGTTCAGGTTCAGGAGGTTCAAAACAGACAAATACAAGGGTTTGATACTGACCTGTGGGTCAATGTTCTGTCCTAGCTTTAGCCTCTTCCTGTCCCAAGAGAGATGGCCAATGATTGGGCTGGGGTTGTCCCCGTGCCTCCTGGCTACCCTGCTCCTTACTGGGGGTGGGATAGTCTCAGTCTGCCAGACTCTTCCCAGCCACCACTGCAGAGCCTCCACAGCCCCCGGCTCCGAGGGAGTCCTGGCCCACGCTACACACTGACACTTTTGCACCTAAGATGGGTTACGCTCACACATCAGTCCGTGGGAGCAAACAATGGGTAGCAGCTGGAAACCAGAAGTGCCTGAGCTGGTTTCTCTACTACTGCTATATTTGTTACAGAGCTTTTAATAATGCTCCTCCAGAATTGATGTTTAAACTAATTAACTTAGTTTGTTTGTTAAGAAAGACTTCATGAAAATTATCCAGGAGGCTACTTTGGAAAGTGAAGTCATTATTATTACTTTGTCTGTATTTACCTGCAGCAACACCTATTTGTCTTTTCTCTCTTTTAGCAGTCACAGTTTGTCATAATGTGATTGTCATGGACAAGACTTTCCTTTGGTGTTTTATAATCCCTCACACACTTTCTTCTGATGATGACCCAAAGCCTAATCATGGTTTTAAGGTGAGACATAGGCTTGGCTGCCCACAACTGAATCTATTACTTAATAGAATATTGGTGTCTCTGAAAGGTTATACACAAGGGCTAAAATTCACAACCTAGTGGTCAGCTATATTTATATCTAAAGATATATATATATATATATATATATATGTAAAAGGAACTGCTGGAATCACCATGATGGTCAATGAAATGAAATCAACTTCTACCCACCCCATATTTATGCCATAGGCAAGTCACTCGGACATGGACAAAAGGTGCTGGGCAGAACTTCCCATGGGCTGCTGTCAAAAAAGAGCTCAATTTTTTGATGTGCAGTGGAGAGCAACTGAGGAAGATAAGTCACTGGAGATTAGACCCAGCACCCAGGCAACAAGAACAGTCCTGGCACCAGCTGGCTGCACGCTGCCAGCAGAGCAAGGCGAGCAGAGATTAGGTTTGGTACATGAAGTGCAGCAGACTGAGCATAGACATGGTGCTGACTGCAGGTCAACATCACAGCAGTCAGGGTGGGCCACCTTACAGTCCCCAGCACCAGGGACGCGGAGATCAGACTGCGCTAGCAATTGACAGGAAGAGATTAATATTCTGCTTTTATTACTTTAACATGAAAGTATTTACCTACCTGTAAGAGGGGAAAGACTCTTGCTTTCTAACATGTATTGCTATTACAGGCTATTTAGAGGTTTCTTTCATGATTTATGAGTAGCAGATGTTATAAAATGGAAACACTACAAGAAAAGCTAGAGAATTCTTAAAATGCCCTTTTTCTCATTTCGCTTTCATTTCAGTGACTGGTTCTTAAAAGCTAACCACAGCATATGCACAGACTCTGCTGCTCTGGGACATGATGAGAAGAAAGCGCTGTTGAAAAGAACAATTAAAATATCCTGAAAGTCATTTACTTTCACAAAATTATGGGAAGATTTTCAGTTTTGGCAACTGACACAAAGTATTCTGTTACTTTTTATGTATTTCGTCTCAGGATTAACCCTCCTCTGATTTTTCACGTGCTTCTGAGAGATCTTTATATAGCAGTAAGGAGAGGGGATCAAGGCTGCCTTTGAAAGTAAAACAGATACTTCTCAGTATTTGGAGAAGGGATTGCCAGAATCAGGACATTTTAAACTTTTGTCATTCTGCTTATTAAAGACTATAGACTGTCCAGATTATTAATTGCCAGGTGCTACTCATCTCCAGTCTTGGTTCTACTGTTATCAAATCTCTGAGCAGGAGATACTTGCAGCTTACAAACCTAAAATAGCTCAAAAGTGTTGGTAAAGATATACTTGCTCTGAAGGTACATAAAGTGCTCTTTGTCAATTTTACTCCACAGTGTTAACTGACATACTGCATGCAGTGCTTGACAGTCCTGTTAAAACTTAGTTTTAAAGTAACTAAAAGACTGAGAATTTGGCTGCTTGTTATGTGGGCAAGTTCAGTTTTCATAACACAAAAAGAGGAGGCTTCCAGAGGTGCCAGATCATACCTCTTCATGACAGAGGCAAAGCTGATAAATGCATAACTCCCATTTTAATTTAATATTAATTTATTCTCTTTACTGGTGACAGGTCTGGAATGCTGAGGGCTGGAAGAACAAATAAGTTTGGACCAGGGCTGTGGAAATAAAGATGTTCACAGGGTAATCTCTGACCTGCCAATCCAATTAGAGTGGGAAGAAATATAAAAATGCCTGAATTATTTCATATTTCATGGACCAAGAAATTGTATGCTTTCCATATTGTGCTGGAGAGAATTGTTGGAGGCTGTTTCTTTGTGTTTTTTACACAAATAAGTTTAGGCCTTCTGGGTATGTTTTGATCTTTCACAGTAATGGCTAAATACAAATTTTGCACTGAGATTTTGAAGTCTTGATTTCATTGAAAAAAAGGGAGAAATTTCACTGATTACGGGGGGGAACACCTTTTCACCCAGCTCATTCTGATCTCTTACTGATCAGTAGCCTGGTAGCCAGTGATAGGATTTGGGGGAATTTCACTGAATTTCACTGAATTTTTTTTAGAGTTGGAAGGGACCATAGAGATCATCTAGTCCAACTCCCCTGCTGAAGCAGGATTGCCCAGAGCTAGAGCATGTATCTCAGGACTGTATCCAGGCGGGTCTTGAAAATCTCCAAAGTCGGGGACTCCACAACCTCCCTGGGCAGCCTGTTCCAGGGCTCTGTCACCCTCACTGTGAAGCAGTTTTTTCTCATATTTGAGTGGAACCTCTTATGTTCCAACTTATGCCTGTCGCCCCTCGTCCTCTCACTGGCAACCAGTAAAAAGAGTTTGGCTCCCTCCTCCTTCAAACCACCCTTTAGATACTTATAAGTTTTAATAAGATCTCCCCTCAGCCTTCTCTTCTCCAGGCTAAAGAGCCCCAGTTCTCTCAGCCTTTCCTCATAAGGGAGATGCTCCAGTCCTTGAATCATATCCGTTGCCCTTCGCCGGACTCTTTCCAGTAGCTCCTTGTCCCTCTTGAACTGGGGAGCCCAGAACTGGATGCAGTAGAGGGGGAGAATGACTTCCCTCGACCTACTGGCCACACTCTTCCCTATGCAGCCCAGGATTCCGTTGGTCTTCCTGGCCACAAGAGCACACTGCTTGCTCATTGTCATTTTGCTGTCTACCATGATCCATGGTTCAATGGTTCAAAGCTGTGTCACGGGAGGTTCAGACTGGACATTAGGAAGCATTTGTTTACTGAGGGGTGTTTACTGAGCCTGGAACAGGCTTCCTGGAGAGGTGGTCGATGCTCCAAGCCTGCCAGTGATGAAGAGGCATTTGGACAGTGCCCTTAATAACATGTTTGAAGTCTTGGTCAGCCCTGAATTGGTCAGGCTGATGGACTACGTGATCCTTGTTGGTCCCTTCCAAAAGAAATAGTCTATTTTGTAATAAAGGAAATAGTAAAAAATTTCCTTTGTATTACATCAGTCTGGATTGTTCACTGGACCACATGATGTTTTGTTACCAACCTTCAGTTACTCTGAAATGAACTGCTGAATGTGGCACAACCTGGGAATGGATGAGCTGGGATGTACAGCACAAGTATATGATTTACTGTTAAAAGCAACAGTATGCTGTCATTAGCAACAAGGTTAGTCAAAACCATATTTCTTGTAAGTCATTCTATCCGAGAATCAGTTGAGCTATATTACACTGAAGATGAAAGTCAGCCCAAATTTCTGATTTCTTTTTTTTGTTTGAGCTGCATTATTTCAGGTAACATGTATCAGGTATTGCATGATGTAACCTGACATGATATAATGCAGCTTTCTTGAATACGGGGTAAGCTGAATGTTATTCCAGCTGTTGGGCATATTTTTGGATAGTAAATTTTGTAGTCAGTGTTTGTGCAAGAACAAAGAGAGAACAAAAGACAAATACTTGTATACTGTGTAAAGTTATCAATTTCAGAAAGAGCAGCTGTGGATATTTCTTCTGTACTGTGTTCTATAATAATAACTGTGTTTTGAAAATAACTGTGCTATCTACAGCTGCCAAAAATACAATGGAATCAAAATAAAATATGTCCATGTTTAAAATAAAATAAAGACAGCATATAAAGCAATATTATAAGATCTCTAGATGAAAATCTAGGCAAAGTAATGACAGAAGCAGGTGGGAAGAAACAGACATTGTCATCTACAAGAACCAAAAGGGGATGAGAGTCAAAGGGAGCTGGCAGAGGTGCTTGCAGAGGCACTTTCCATCATCTGCCAACAGTCCTGGCAAACTGGGGAGGTCCCAGCTGACTGGTGCCTGGCAAATTTGACACCCATCCACAAGAAGGGGAGGAAGGATGATCCAGGGAACTACACGCCTGTCAGTCTGACCTTGGTGCCTGGGAAGGTGATGGAGCAAATCATCCTGACTGCCATTATGCAGCACATGAAGGACAACCAGGTGATCAGGCCCAGCCAGCACGGGTTCATGAGGGGCAGGTCCTGCTTGACAAACCTGATCTCCTTCTATGACAAAGTGACTCGATTGGTGGATGAAGGAAAGGCTGTGGATGTTATTTACTTGGACTTTAGCAAGGCCTTTGATAGAGTCTCCCACAGTATCCTCCTGGAGAAACTGGCTGCCCATGGCTTAGATGAGAATATTCTCCACTGGGTTAAAAACTGGCTGGAGAGCCGGGCCCAGAGAGTGGTGGTTAATGGAGGTTAAATCCAGTTGGCAGCCTGTCACAAGTGGTGTCCCACAGGGCTCAGTACTGGGACCCATTCTCTTCAACATCTTTATCAATGATCTGGATGAGGGGATCGAATGCACCCTCAGCAAATTTGCAGACAACACCAAATTCGGTGGGAGTGTCGACCTGCTGGAGGGTAGAGAGGCTTTGCAGAAGGATCTGGAAAGGCTGGATGGATGGGCTGAGACCAATGGCATGAGGTTC
>BJBW01009794.1:0-67798 GCA_004320125.1 Scolopax mira
GAGTTCTAGGCATATAATACTGTTCTTAACATAAAGGGATAGGGTTTAAAATGTATAACTTAAAAATTTTTCTTTCCTTGATCACAGGCCCAACAGCCAAGTTGATATGGATGTGACTGCAAGTCCTGATTTTTCCAGGCAAGATTTTTGGGCATGATGCACTTTTGGGCATGATTTTTGCCTTGACTTGGACAATAGCTGCCATTCCAGCCCTTTGCTTCACAGCCTGTGCAGCCCCAGGGTTTGGTACAGCTGGGAAGGGCAATCTTCTTTGTCAGCAGATTGACTTGCTGCCACCAAGAAAGAAAAATCCCATCTCTCATGAAGGCTAGGCCCTGGAGGCACCACCTCTGACTTGCTCCCCTCTGCCCTCCTGCCTCTTCTGCAAGAAAGAAGCAGTCTCCTCCAGCCAGGGGCAAAGGGTGGGTCATGTGAATTGCCATTTGTCCCCGTCGAAAGGACCTGAGCGTGATGAGATCAGACTTGGACATCTAATTTGTGGGTACTCGAGGTGATATAAAGTCCACACATAGGACAAAAAAAGGAAAAAAGAAGAAAAAAATACAATCCTGGATCATGCTAAACAAGATTTCCCCTAGGCCATTTGGAATTTTCAGACCCCTCTGAGACAGGGCTTAGGTTCCCAGGCACCAGAGATGAGCCTTTTCCTTTGTTCAGTAGTTTCCAGTTGATCAGCTCCTCAGTTCAGCTGACATTCCCTCCCTGCAGTTTGGCTCTCTGCATAGTTTCCACAGCAGTAATGAGGACTCTTGCTGAAGACTCGCCAGTTCCTCCTCCACTGGTGCTCATGGAGAAATGTCACGTTCCAGCTGCATCGGAGTCTTGTCTGCAGGGTACCCATCTGCAGAATTCTTCCTTGCATTTGGTTTGCTGCCATGTCCCTTCTCAGTTGTGTTTCTGTGTCACAGTGTTGTCCTGTGAGCGCTGGCCACCACCACCTTTCTTCTCAAGGTTGAGTTTTCCCTTGTTCAAAGATCTCTTGGGCAGCAGCACATGTTTTGTGGTTTCTTTGTGGAAAAATTACTTCATGCACAGATTCAGTTTTTAGAAATGTAGGTGAAATAATTTATATTTCTTCCATCTGCCGGTGTTGTGGGAATTATATCCCAGATGATTCTGCAGCCCAGTGGGTAAGAGACTAGTCATCGGTCTAATAGCAAAGCTGAGAAATACATGGTGGGCAGATGCCTTCTGAAGACTGTCTCTGGACCTGCTGAACTCACTCAGAAACAGAACCCCAAATGCTTGTTCTCCTGCTGGTGTGGCTGTATCATCTGGGAAATTAATGCCACCAAGGATGGGCATTTTTTCCTCCCTTTTCCATGCTTTCTACAGTACCTAATGTGGCCTCAGACATCTGAGGAGAGTTTGTGACAGTCTTCTGAGGTGTGACAGTCTGTGCCTCTGTGACAGTCCTGCGCTGTAGGAGTCCCAGGCGAAGCTCTCCTGACTCAACAGTCTGATGTGTCCTGGGGCAGTTCAGCTCTCAGTGCCATCAGGCATATTTACCTGCAGTTGGATTTGCTTCTCCAGACCACTCTTAACAGAAAGGTGAAATTACATGCCCAACAATGATCTTGTCTTTAAATAGGGAAACTTTTTTGCGTCCAGTATTATATGTGGATACCAGCGTTTTGCACTCCAGTGTAACTGTTTATTCCCCTATTTCTGCTTTTTTGCTTGGAATTGAAGATGGTATCCATCTCCTGTCTCCTCCTGGCTAGAGATACATTGTTCATCAGACATATTTATTAGCTTGTCTAGTGGCTTTGCTATTATTCCTCACTGAGTTTTCTCACTTCCCCTAGTTTTTATTCCTTGACAAAATAACAAAAGCCTTACTTTTGCTCTTTCATTTTTATCCCTTGTCAGCTTCTCCTTATCACACTCTTTTCTTGTTTCCATTATCAACGTGCTTCAGCAAAGTCTTCTGTCTGCAAATCCGGCGGTTGTGCTCTGGGTCTATCTGTACAGCATATCTGGGGTCTTTGCAGGTGCTGCTTCATTGTCCTCTCAGTTCTTAAAGTTGGTCTCGCTGAGCTCTGGTGCCCACGTTTCATGTGGTGATGCTTGGTAAGTGTATGAACCACCTTCATATTTCAAACAGTGAATCTGTGCATTAAGTACTTCTGAAAACACTCCAGTTCAATTAGCAGCCCAGCTCTGGGTAAGACTCTGTCTTTAGAGGGATCTCCATTAGTCACACTTTTCCTTCATCTCCTTTATTATTTTTTTATCTTGCTGCAGTGGGGATTATTGTCAGCAGGGAAGGAAATTGCAGGACTGCACTTCATCTCCCCATTGTAGGTAACCCTGCACCAAACGCCGAGCAGCCCCGAGGAAGAGGAGGGGTGCAGCAATGCCCTTCCCCACTCATCCAGCTGCTATTACAGCTGCATCTTGGAGTCATACCTTGATGCTGCACTGCCAGCTGGATGTCTTCAGCTGGGCTGGGGATGAGACCAATTGGCATCTTGTGTCTGGTTCAATATAGCAACACACACACGCTCATGCACACATCTGCATTTATAACCAAAACATTCATGTTGCAGACTCTTTTGGTGGTCTTCTCCCTTATTTGGAAGTAAGGGAGACAATCGCATCTTGCTTGGTTTTTTATGGGAAACTTTACACAGATTTGCTCCTAAAATAGCATGTCCTTTATTCCCACTTATATGAAGTAAACCTAGTGGAGAAATCTGGAGCAGCTGGAGATCCCTATTATTTAATTAAATAGTCATATCAGTGGGCACATGGAATACCCTGAGTACCATCTGGTCAGTGAGCTCCCCTTGGAGGCAGCGGTGATGTTCCTGCTCTCCCCATTCATGACAGCTGATCCTGAAACCCCCAGAGCAGTGGGAACAGTGACATCCAGCCTGGCATGGAGGCACATCTAATGTGGGAATTGGTCCCATCGGTCAGGAGCTGAGTGTGTTGGTGATAAATGGGAACTCCCCAGTGAGCTCCATAAGGGGGCTGACAGCCTGATAGCTTTGAACTTTCTACACAGGCTTAAGTGGGGGAATGGTTTTGCCCCCCCATTTGGACACTAAAGTTAGATAGCTCTGTCCACAGAACTCATGTAGTTTTGTCCTGGGTCTGTCAGGGACACAGGTATTCCATCCCATGTGAGCCATGTCCAGGGGAGTGGCCAGAGCTGCAGGGGAAGGGGAGGGTCAGGAACTGGGGGGAAAGAGGGGGTCCCCCTGAGAAGAGGGAGCAGGGAGAGCAGGGCGGTCAGGGGCATCCCGGGTGCTGTTGGCAAGTGGTGGTATCATAATCACAGTTGTGTATTCCTCTGTCAGTGTTATTGTTGTTTTTTGCTCCTTTTCTGTTCTGTTAAATTGCCTTTGACTCAACCCACGAGTTTTGCCTTTTTATGCCAATTTTCCCCTCCCGTCTGCGGTGGTGGTGGCGGCTCTGGTCTGTGTGAGCGGCTGCCACGTGGTCCTTTGTGCCGTCTGAGGCCAAACAACAAGTTTCCTGTACACAACAGCAACTCACACAAATTCCTGCCTGGAGGGGCCTGTCTTCTTCCATAGACTTGAAATTAAGCCTCAGGCTCAATTCAGACACACTGTCTCGCTCTGGAACTCATGAATGTAGTGGACATGAGTCTACCCAGGTTCTTCTGTGCATGCTTCACACCTTGTCATGATCTCAGTGTACTCTTTGTCCCAGAGACGGTGGTCAGCTACCAGCTCTGCCTCTCTTCCTGCCAGCCAGCATGGGGATGGATGCTCCTCTCTGATCTGCCTTCCATGCACATTCTTCTTGTGCATCACAGTGCGGTGGCATTTTGTAATAATCAATCAAACCCATGCTTGTCATAGATCCATATTACAGCTTCCTGGTGATTTATTCAAGCAGCATGAAGCTTTTGTTACTCACATGCTTTGTAACAGGGGGTCCTTTCCATTATTATGATTGTTCACTTTAGAGCACATGAAAACATGTTAAGGACTCAATAGACATTGAAAAAACCAGCCTTTATCCAAGAACTTCCAGTTTAAATCAGGATGCATGGCAGCAGTCTGGTGCCAGAACAACAAAGAAGACAGAGAATAACAAAGAAACAAGACTGAAAGGCTGCTCACAGTGTGTGCACTTCTAATTAAGTCTCCTCTCATGGTCACTTTATAATAGTCTCAGAGCACAGCACAGGAGGAATTTTCAGTTCTCCTTAGCCTGGAATGGCCAGGGGCATCTTCACCACCACCTCTGAAATGGGAGTCCTTGTGAGCTGGGTGGGTGATTGACTGGGAGCCTAGGGGCTGTCATTTTTCTTGGGCTGGTGGGTCAAAGAAGATGGCAACAGGCCATGAAAGGATATTGCCTTTTGTTAGGTTTTCTCATCAAGGTTTTGGTGCTTCCTTGAGTTTCTCAAGCTCAGGGATTTACAGGGTTCTTGTTTTCTATCACTAATGTAAGAATTGTTTTCATATCAAATAAATCATTGTTAAATACGGCCACAATCCAGGATCCCATGAAACACTCACCTTTGTTTATTCTGACAAATTTTTAAATTTAATTAACCTTTTTTTTATATATATATATATTTCACTAGCCCAGGATTCAGGCAAATTCTCCTTGCCTTCTGCACACCTTCCTTTCCCTCGGGAATAGGGGCTGTGGGCTGCAGGTCCCAAGGAGACTCTCTGATTGATTAACTAGAAGGGACAGCAGAGGGGAGGCTGTTCTGCCTTTCCGTTGCTCTGGGGGGGAGAAGGTTGCTGTCTCTGGAAACAAAGGAGCAAGAAAGCCATCGATTTCATCCCTGATGTGCTGCAGCATGGCTCTGAGAAATGTCTAAAAGGTCTTCTACCACCTTGTCCTAGAGCACACATGGAGCGGTGCTTCAACTTTTGCGTGTAGCCTCTTCTACTCCTAGCCCCAGGTCAGCCTCATCCCCAGTGGATGTGGAGCGTGTATGAACATACATGGCTTCTTCCTTTCTTTTCCTCTGTAGTCCTCCCATTTCTTGGTAGCTGCTTCTCCACTCCCCCTGGTGAACTCTGGGCTGCCTTCCTCACCCCACCCTCCTTCAGCTCCTTGGGACTTTCCTTTCAGTTTGACTCCACTCAAAATTTTTAACAAGCCTCTGTGCATGCAGCATCTGCTGGACCCACCAGTCCCTCAGTGCCAGGGAAAGTGTCAATATGAGGTCAAGGGAGGTCATCCTCCCCCTCTGCTCTGTCCTGGTGAGGCCACATCTGGAATATTTACTGATATCTAAAGAGTGAATGTCCAGTTCTGCCCCCCACCACCAATTCAAGGACAGGGAGCTACTGGAGAGAGTTCAGCGGAGGCTAGAAAGATCATCAAGAGACAGGAGCATCTCTCTGCTGAGGAAAGCTGAGGAACAGTTGGGGCTGTTCAGCTGGAGAAGAGGAGACTGAGAGAGGATCTCACGGATGCTGAGAAATCCTGCCTCAAGGATGGGGCCAGACTCTTCTCAGTGGAGCCCAGTGACAGGATAAGGGGCAATGGGCACAAGCTGGAACACAGGAAATTCTGTCTCAACACGAGGAAAAGCTTCTTTCCTGTGAGGATGGCAGAGCCCTGGAACAGGATACCCAGAGAGGGTGTGGAGTCTCCCTCTTTGGAGATATTCAAACCCCCCTGGACACGTTCCTGTCCAACTGCTCTGGGTGATTTCCCATCTCTCCTTCCCCTGAACAAGCTTCCCTCCCACCAGTCATCATTTCCCCTCCTTCCAAGCAGTACTCCCCACCTGCCACTCTATCCTCATCAACCACTCCATCCCCATCTACGTCCTGGACTTGGGCACGACCCTGGGAAGGGGGGACTATCACCAATGTGGTGGCCATGTACTGGGGCTTTCACTGCAGCCATTGCTCCCATGGATGTGGAACGGACAGGTTCCTCTGCTCTTGGAGGGCCTCATTAAAGCAAAATGAAAGATGCTGACAAATACAGTGGGCCCTAAAGCCCACAGCAGCCCCCTTACTCTCAGGTTGTTGTAAAGAAGAGAACTTACCTCAGAAGCTGTGAATACCAAGGGGAATGTGCAAATAAACAACAACATCCTTTTCCTGCTTGGCTCTACGTATTCCTGATACTGGGTGAGAGGAACAAAGATGTCTTTTTGGTGAGGGAGACGCAGCATTTACTACACAGGGAAGCTCTTGCAGAGTAAATTAGGATGTGAATATGAAAGAGTTGTAGTATTCCTCCCTGATTCACAGCAGCGAGGGGCATAACAGGGACTCCGCAGGAGAAATGCGTGTCTCCCTGATAGGAAGGAGCTCACAGTCTCTCAGAAGCGGAGCTGAAATTGAGAGCCCTTGACAGTCTTCCCAAGGGAGCTGGCTGGGGTATTTTGTGCTGCAAACACATGGCTGATGTTTGGGACAGAGTGGGCAAGAGGAAGAGATGTGGTGACAAATCAGCAGCGAAAAAAAGCGGGTGCCAGCTGAAATGGCAAAACATGGGAAAGGACTCCAGAAGGTACCAGAATAAAATGAAGGCATCGTAAAAGAGAAGAGTGAAGGCTGCAGGCACCCAGGTCTATAAGCTCCTGTGGATCAGAAAGGCTGGCAGCAACCCAGGGGTAGCCGAAGATGGGCTTTGATTCCTCCAGGGAGGAAGCCAGAGCTGTGGCAACAGGCACTTTGCACAGTTGGCAAAACACACTCTTCAGTTTCAGAAAGGGTGTTCAGGGTGAGAAAATAGTGCAGGGAAGGTAGTATTAGTGAGGTGGCTGCTAATTAGTAGGGTTCATTGGACGAAGCTGCTTTGGCAGTGTCACATCTGGGTTTGGTGTAGAATGGACATCATCAGAGCAAGAAGAAAAGATGAAACAAAAGTATTTGTGGCTGCATTTTGTGAGGAAAGGACCAATTGGTTTCTAAACAGCCTGGAAGAGATTTTTTTATCCTAATTGGGCACCGCAGGATAAAAAGTAGTTTATTTCCTTTCCTTTGGTACCACAGGCACTGAAATAAGTTAATCATAGCTCTAGATTCATGTCTTGGTCTCACAAAAGGGCAGGTTTAAAGTCATGTAAATGTTTTGTACACAGATTTGTTTTAGAAATTGGATTTATCTCTGGGATAGGGATAGATATCTATGTCTGGGGATAACAAAGCGTGTGAAAGAGCCCCATGGCTGCTCCATGTAATCTGGGTTCACCTGTAGTATTTTCTCACACTTTTCCCCTTGATCAGTGATGGCTAAAACCTGCAATGCTTATGTGTAAGGCCATGCTCAGCTACAATAATGATGGATGGTGGTTATAAAGGTGATGGATGAAGTATGTTAATTATACAATTACAGGGAGAAGTGGAAAATGGTGCTGGTAAAAAGTAAGTAAAATTACTTTTCAAGCTGATACCAACATCTGGAGCAGAGGTAGAAAACACAAAATAGCGTGACTCAGGGCTGTGCCCTCAGCAGGACTCTCCTGAAAGCTTGCTCACCCTAACTCTAGCCTGCTTGGGACAGGTAGAAGATGGGAGAATTGTCTATTAGTATTTCATGGCCAGGGCTACAAGATGGTTTTTATACACGTGTTCCTTAGTTTAATCCTGCTGAGGGTGGAAGCTCAGGTGGGGTAGATGTGGAGCATCTTGTGTGGAGGCAGAACAGGAGCTTCAGTTTAAACTCTTCTGTTCATTAAATATATGTGCATAACATCACTCAAGCAGCCATTTTCATCAGAATCATAGCCAGAAATAACCCCAGGAGCCTGTGAGCCTGGAGAGGATGGCGAGGAGTCCCCTGGGACCCAGCTTCTGCTGGTGCTGGTGCTCATTGTATTCTGATCACGTCTGAAATTGTTGTCAAGGTTGCAAGTGCCCCAGTTTCTGTAATCAAAGCCTTCCCGAGATTTGCATCCCGAAACGCAGATGCCGAGAAAAAGCAGATTATATAATAGCCAGCTTTGTTTATTTTCTTAAACTTGAGCTTGTATTACACTTGAGAGCAAACAGATAAATGGCCCCTTTTTCCCCTGAAATAGTCAGAGAGCAGGATGCAAAAGCCAGTGCTGGGGGGCCATCAAAGTATACGTGGGAGCAGCCCAGGTTGGATCTCCCACCCCTGAGCAGGAGTTTGTCAGGGAGATTACATGTGAATAAGTGTCATCAGAGAGCCCTGCTGGGGAAATGCCACTGAAAATTCACGTGCTAATCCAGAGGGCTCATCCAAAGAATATATTTACATTTCTCTGCTACCTTTTATCCTGGAGGATCCCCTTAGAGAATAGCATGAGGCTTCCATATAAAAAGAGCTTTTATTCCCTACTGGCTTTCACCGTACAGAGGGAGGTGGAAAAAAAAAGACCCAACCCACCAAAAGATTTCACTCACACACAAACACAGTTTTCTGGGAGAAATCACAACATGGAGAGCTAGAGACAAAGTGATCCCCGCAGAGCTGGGGGCTGCTGCCTGTGCACAGGTACCTTCCCTTTGCCAGGAGTGAGGGAACCTGACCTTGGACTTCAGGCATTTGCTCCTCCTGTGGATCCCTCTGCCAAAGGGAAAAAGAACAAAACTGCATCGAAAGTGCACCGGGAGTGGGGTGGCACAGGCAGCTCCTCTGATGAGCAATTGTGCAAAAAACTTCTGGGAAACAAGTCAAGGGTGAGGATTCTGCCCCTCTGCTCCACTCTGGGGAGACACACCACACACACACCCCCCCCCCCCCCCACCAGTGCTGCCTCCAGCTCTGGGGAACCAACAGCAGAAGGACATGGAGCTGGTGGGGTAGGGACAGAGGAGATGCCCTCTCCAGCACGGAGATGCTGGTGGGGCTGGAGCCCCTCTGCTGGGAGGGGGTGCTGAGAGAGTTGGGGGGTTCAGCCTGGAGAAGAGAAGGCTCCAGGAAAACCTTCGAGCCCCTTCCAGTCCCTCAAGGGGCTCCAGGAGAGATGNNGGGAGGTGTCCCTGCCCAGGGCAGGGGGGTGGGACTGGATGGGCTTTAAGGTCTCTTCCAACCCAAACCATCCTGTGATTCTAGGAAATACATTTTTTGCCATGTGTGTCCCTTTCTACATGGTAAGGGCAGGTGATTAGTTGATTATTTAGTGCCCTTCTAAGAGTTAATGCCTCCTATCTGGACTGTACAACAGGAGTGAGAGGAGGACTACAAGAGTGGGAAGTGCTAAATCAGGTGCTTGGGGCACTAAGGTTTGCCCAAAGGCACACATATTCTTTGACAAAGCAAGGCCATGAATTCCCAGATAAGGATCAAGCAATGGGATATTCTCCCAAGCCACAGGGTCGGGGAAAAAGAGTGACTATTTGCCATGTGGTTTAAGACACAAAATGCTCCTGACAGACAACTGGAAGCCTCACAAGAGAACAACAGTGTCTCAATAATGTTGGGGCTGAAATGCCCTTTTTTTGCCAGTGTTCATTAATAAAGGAAAAAGGCTTGGAGGAATTGTCTTGCTCCAAATCAGAAAACCAGTAAATATAAATAGGAACTGTCTAATATTAAGAAATAAAAGATAAAGGTAAATACTTGAGAAAATTTGGTGTTGGGATTTGTGATGCTGGGATCCTTCTGCATAGGAAAAGACCTGGAAGATGCAGCACTTGGGACCATGAAATCCAGCCTGAGTTTGTCATGGGAAACTTTCCAACTGTTAGAAGTGTGTGCTTCTGGAATAACCTTCTAATAAAAGGTGCAAAAGTAGGAAGCCTACATGATTTTAAGATGATTTTCATTTCCATGAAAATGGAAGCATCTTTTGGCTCCCTTGTGAGAGGCCTGTGTTTGATAAGCCAGGATGGTCTCCCACCCTGTGTCTGTGAAACCATAGAGGATAACTCCCCCAGATCACCTGTGCCCTGTTGTGCCTACATGGGACACAGGGACTCCCCCTGCACCTGCCATTGCCAGGATAAGACAGGAAAGAGTTTTCTCACCATCCTCCCACGGAGGGACATGGCTGAGGCTGGCAGAGGAAAGACCTGGATGTATGGGCTGTGGTGCATTCCTCCAAAACCACAAGTCTCTAGGAAGACCAGAGGTGGCTGTGACCTGCAGGGCAGGGACATCTGCACTTTACAGTAAGGGCTCCTGCTGTCGGCACAGCGGGGGCAACCAGGGTGCTTACTCCAAAAAAGCCATCGTATAAAAGCAGACAAGCCCCACAACCTGACCTTTATCCAGAGCTCAACAGTGCCAATCAATATATTTCAGAAGAGCTGAGGTGGTTGAAAGGAAAGGGCACCAGGAAAATTGACTGGGTTTAATGAGATGTATGTCCTTTCCCCAAGCTGTGGTTTGTTTCCGAGGGCAGGGAGGTCTGTGCCCCGGCAGCATCTGCTGGTGCAGGGAAATTCACTGCGTCTGGAGAGGTTTAGCCTTTGCTTCTTGCTGCTCATTTGAGGCTTCACTAAAGTGAGCAGAAAGCAAAAGGTTCCGTGTCAGGTGGTGGTGTTTCCCCAGTTAAGGGTAAAACTTGTGGTTTTATTCAGGACAGAGAGATCAGTCCAAGCAGATGGACAAGATGAACCTGCTACTTGTTTGGGGGAGGCACATCCCAGAGGCAAGAGGTCTTTTGTCACCACAAACGTTTTTTTGTTGCAGGCGCATGACTTCTGTACAGTTCTGGGCTCCCCAGTTCAAGAAAGACAGGGAACTGCTGGAGAGGGGACAGCAGAGGCTACAAAGATGAGGGGCCTGGAGCATCTCTCTTATGAGGAAAGGCTGAGGGACTTGGGTCTTCTTAGTCTGGAGAAGGCTGAGGGGGGATCTGATCAACACCTATAAATACTTAAAGGGTGGGTGTCAGAAGGAAGGGGCCAGTCTTTTTTCAGTGGTGCCCACAGACAGGACAAGAGGAAATGGGCACAGACTTGAATATAAGAAGTTCCATCTAAGCATAAGGAGGAACTTCTTTACTTTGAGGGTGGCAGAGCCCTGGGACAGACTGCCCGGCGAGGTTGTGGAGTCTCCTTCTCTGGAGACATTCCAAACCCACCTGGACACGTTCCTGTGCAACCTGCTCTGGGTGGACCTGCTTTGGCAGGGGGTTGGACCAGATGATCTCCAGAGGTCCCTTCCAACCCCCTGTGATTCTGTGATTCTGTGACCTGGCTGCTGGCACATACCTGTGGTACACATACACACACATATCTCTCTGCCCCAGCCGCAGCTCCTCTCGCAGCCCGGCACACAGGCATCTGTAAATTCTCAGTGCAGTAACCCCTTGCTCCAATCCATTTTGCATACATGGGATTTCCTCTTTACTCAAACCAAGGGGTTATTTTTTGTTAAAATTGTGCAAGCAGCTCTCTTGGCTTATATACTTCTACTAACTCTCTCTTTTCTTAATTTAATGACTTTGGATTTACTGGTTTTACCTCTTTTGGGCACAGGTACTCAAAAGTACCCTCACAGCTCCTTTAAAATGCATCCCTAGAAGTACCATCCTGCATCCCAGCACACCACATCCTGCTGGGTGGGTTCTCTCTCACCACATTCCCCCCTGGATGGGATAAAAGGCTGCAATACCTTTGCAAGAGGAGGAAAAATAAATCCATTTTCTTTCTTTTTCTTATCTCTGCAGAAGTTTGGCCTCAGTGGAGTAGCCTCAGCAGCGGAAATCCAGAGGGGAGAGCGGGAGCAGCATGTACCCCTCGCTCAGTGCTAGTCCTCGACACGTGGCTGCCTTTGCTGGTGTCTCTTCCTGATGGCACAGTCTCTGTGCGGGGTGTGATGAGGCTCCGTGTTGCTGCAGGTGAGTGTTTTTTAAGCCATGGTATTTCAGCTGTGAGTCAGTGATCATTCTGCCAATAAGGGATTACCTTCCACCAACTTCCCTGACCATTTTCCTAGCAAGATCCTAACAAAAGGCTTTCCTGGGACACTCTGCACATGCTGACATGGCATCCACTGCAGTCCCAGCTCCTATTTCCTGTATTTATTGATAACAGCACTTGACAGAGATAAAAGGAGATGGTATTTTTCCCCGAAGAGACTGCTCAAGTGTTGCCAACGTCTAGAGTCCAGAGAAAAGAATTCCAGACTGATTTCAGGATGTATTTTTTTTAATAATGTTTTTAAGTTTCATTTTCCTCTTCTGCTCTTTTCTGTACCTTTAAGATATACCAAGGTCACAATTTAAGGTTCCTTCCTGAACAAGCAAATCCCAAAACATGCTCTCTTAGTGGCTTCCCCCTCCTGACTTTCTTTTTCTGCCTTGATGGAAGCCACACACATGAATTCAAGACATGAATCTTGTGGAAAGAAAAGACAAAACACATAAACTATATCATGAGCTGGAAGAATATGAAAAATTAAACCAACAGGAAACTACAGCAACAGTAAGGATGACAAGCAAGCAAATGAGCAGTAAAAACATTCTAAATTAATTTCTTGTTAGCTGTCAGCCATACTCCATCAGGGATACAGGGTTTAATTTTCCCAACACTGAATTCACAACAATTCCCTCTGTGCACCACTCCAAGGATTTGATTAGGTCCAGAGAAAAAAAAAGAGAGAAATTTTTTATTTAAAATAAAAACAAAAACAAAACACCAAACTAGAAAAACAAAACCAAGAAAGAAAAAAGAATCCTCTATTAGAGAAACTAAGAGAAGTACTCATCGGTCATGCCCAGCAGATTCCTGAGTCCTGCCTGATTTATTTTCTCCTCTCTGTGTCTGGATGCAGTGCTGGACCCAGATGCTTTCCCCATGGCACAGCCACCCTGTTTCTTCACCTAGACCCAAACTGTGAGCAATTCCCTGACTGACCCATCCCAGGGCTCTGCCCTTTGCCTCCTTCAGTATCAGGCACCCTGACAACATCTTCCTGAACGCTGTTGCTCAGATTGGTTCCTAAAAACCAAAGGCAGACACTGTAGGAATAATTTCAGATATCTGCAGAATAGAGGTCTTTATCTGAGCTCATCATTTAGGCTCCTATATGGAGTTAGGGAGAGAAAGAGGCACTGCTGGAACCATTTATCTGACTTGTTCTGGAGATCTATCTACAGAAGAAACAAATACTGCCCTACAAAATGATTATTTCTCTCTGTCAGAACTTAAGAGTCTGGTATTTATTTCCTACTACACCTCAGCTGGTGGAACTGGGCTCACTCAGGAGCACTCTGATGAACATGCAGAAACACCTGAGATGTGGCCAACTGGTAAGTAATGAAAAATAATGCCAGGGCTGTAGCACACCTACTAAATGAAGGAAATCCACAAGGATCTGTTACCCAATACAGTAGCTCCCAGAAGAAATGCTGATCATTGTGTTGGTGTTCAGGATGATCTCAGCGTGGACATCAGGGAGATCAGAATCAGCGAGGTTGATAAGAGCTGCTGTAGCAGAGACAGTGTACACTGCTGAGAAAGAAGGTTACACAGCCCTGCTTTGTGGAACTGGAAATGGGAAGAGAACCTGGACCCGGATGGAGAAGGCTGTCTGGAGCCCACTGTCTCAGAGGACCGGGTGCCTACATTGGTGTCAAAATAATCATTCCTACACTTAGTACCTCTGGTATGTGTAGATTCATAAGCAAAGAAATATAAAGAAAACCTTTATACCTGCAGTAAAATTTGCACAGAGACACATACATATCTACGTCCATGGTGCAGTCCTGCCCATCTGAAAGAATTCTCAGAAAATAATCTCAATTTCTGTTGGGGAAAAAAAAAAGTGCTTAGCCTAGGGATACAATTGTTCTTGTAAGAAAAAGCTCTTCAAGGAAAGGCCGTTCTGATGTCCCATGAATCCTTCATTTCAAATTTGCATGGCCAAGCCCTTGGGCTTTCCCTGTAAGGCACAAAAGCTATTTCCATATAGTGTGAAAACTCTGCGAAGTGCAGGAAAGCATTTAGAGTGAACATTGTGCAGTCTGTGAGGGCATGAGAAGATGTGGTTAATTCACCAGGCTCCAGCCTTGCTTATCCAGGAGAGGAGCTACAGAAGCATGGCCGCATCCTGCAAAAGCAACTCACCCCACCAGATTTGGTGGAGAGACTCCAGATTCACAACAGGGCACACAAGATCAGGTTTTAGCTTCAGATCAATGGTTCTAGAGAACTTTTAAATTCAGCTGCTTCATCCAGCCAAGACCTTTAAATTTTATGCTATAATAGTTACATTTCAGCGATAAGCCATTAGAACATCAGCCAAAACCTTGTTAAACTGCCATGACCCCTCAAAGATATAAATTCACCTTTCAGTGATTCGTGAAACGTATTAAGAGTCCCTTAAATTTCTCTTCCACAAATCTATTCCCCTCAGTGCGGCGGGATGCCAGGTTCATCACACTGATGTATTGCTCCGTGGGATGGATTCCCACACCATCCTGTCACTTACTGCAGCAGGGAACATTTTTTGAGAGCTGTATTTCTAGCCATGCGGTTTTCCAAGAGTGGGAAACTGAGGTGGAGCTCTGCCATTTCTGAGCCATCTTCCTCCTCCACCCCGCCAAGAAACATTGTCTGCCTGCCATTGTCTCAGAGAGGCATCAATTGGAGAGCCGGGAGACTCCAGACCTTCCATCTGCCCCATTCAACAGCGGGGCAGAGCATCTCCCTCCTGCTGTTTTATGATCGTCTCAGGCAAATGAGCTGACCCAGAACTCCTGACCCATCTGTTAATCTGACTTTATTTGCAGAGCTTAAACACCTCCCCCCCCCATATACATATGTATGGGTATGTATGCATACTTTAAACAGGATCACTCCTCCCACACTGATCATGCAAATCCTTCAGAACAGAAAAAATTTTCTACCCCTTCCCCCATCCTGAAGAGCCACTTTGGCTCTTGCTTCCTTCCCCCCAGACGTCTAACCATTCCAGCCCCTCTGCTAACATGGACCCCCATTTAAATCCCTCACCCTGGGTCCTGATGCCCAGCGCACTGCTTCCCTACAGAGCAATGTCTGATTTCCCAGCTCTTACAGGGCCCTGAGAAGTGACACATTCCCTACTGCTTCTTTCCTCCCAGAAATGGAGCCAGAGGCACTCACTATCCATTAAATCTGTACCTTTTTATGAGAAAAACAATGGTCCTGGATCAGTCACATTTATAAATGGCACAGCCTAAAATGTAAGTTTTCAGCAGATGTGTTTATTGCATAGCTTGCAGCTATTTAATCAGGGAACAACTGAGCCCCAGAGTTGATGAGCTCCAGGAAACCAGTACCTAAAAGCTTCAAATGCCCATCTGGTTTCAGGTCCCATTATCACTGCAAGAGTGGGCTGCTGTGCACAGGGAGGGCAGCCAGGAGCAGCAGGCACACACTGGCCTCACTGTCCAGTGACGTACTCCCACAGCCTCTGAGTAAGCAGATGACAGTAACCTGGGTCAGCTGAAAGCCTGGTGATGACCAGAAAAGTCTGCAGTGACATGACAGGTCCATGGTCAACACGGGACCTCAGCAGAGTGAGCTCAGGATCAGAGAGCATAGGCACGGCTACAGCACAACCTCAGAGCAGATCCAGACCAACAAGGCCACCAACAAGGCTTCTCCCAGGTCTCATCCCAGGTCATACCAAGTTGGATCTGACCAGCAGAGGCAGCCGAGCCCCCAGGGAGGAGGAGAAGCATCTTCAGAGCCTGTTGGAATAGTCAGGACCCCGGCAGTAATTTTGCTCTGGTGAAAGGATCTTCCAGGTCAGATCTTGGTCAGGATATCTCCAATCTTCACATCTTCACCGAGGGCTGGTTCCTTGCCAACATCAAGCCTTTAAGTATTAGGATATTCCAGAGAATGCATTTTATCTGGCGCCAGTTGTAAGCGACCCTTACCAGTCTCTGCGCTGCCATGTTACACACACAGGGTATGAAATGATCTGTAACGATCAGTCTCAAATGACTTTTTCTCTTGTCATTTGATGACAGATACAGGGCACGACTTTCTAACTTATCTTTAAGGAGGGCCATGAAGATACTCTGAGGGCTGGAGCACCTCTCCTATGAAGATGGTCTGAGAGAGTTGGGGGAGTTCAGCCTGGAGAAGAGAAGGCTCCGGGGAGACCTTACAGCAGGCTTACAGTATCTGAAGGGGCCTACAAAAAAGCTGGGGAGAAACTTTTTACAAGGGCATGTACTGGTAGGAAATGGGGCAATGGCTTCAAACAGGAAGAGATATAGATTAGATCGGAGGAAGAACTTTGGTGTGAGGGTGGTGAGAACCTGGCCCAGGTTGGCCAGAGAAGCTGTGGCTGCCCAATCCCTGGAGGGGTTCTAGGGCAGGTTGGAGGGGGCTTGGAGCAACCTGGTCTGGTGGGAGGTGTCCCTGTCCAGGGCAGGGGGTGTCACTGCGTGGTCTTTAAGATCCCTTCCAACCCAAACCATCCTGTGATTCTTTGATTCTATGATTTGGTCTTCTCATACCTGTAGGTATATCCTATATTCTTTGTCATGGTGTTCTGACTCTTAAGCAGGTTAGCAGGCAAACCATCTTCCAAATATGGTTAGCAACTTCTTCAAGGCACCTAAGATGATACAGACCACAATGCCTTCAAGAAATGAAACCTTAAACCTCTGAGTCCAATGGGATGTGTCAAAGAAAATTGCCCTGGATATGCAAAAGCAACTTGTCCAAGCAGTACTTCTAGGTTTTAGGGAAATCTCACAACCCATCTGTTGTCTGCAGCTGAAAATGCATCTGCAAATTTTTAATGAGCTGCTTAGGTTTCATTTGCTTTGCTGAGAACGGATTTTCCCCAAATGTTAAATTCTGGTTTATTCTTGTGCCCTTTCTGAAGTCGCCAAAAGAGCTGAAGTAGTAGGCTACAGAAGAGATCCCAAGGGTTGCTGTGGCCTGGGTGGGTTTTAGCTTTAGCGGATGTTATGGTTTGAGAAAACCCATAAAAATCTATTGTCATTTAGATAATTATTCTGTCACCTGATGACCTCTCCCCAGCCAGAAAAGGAAATCGGGGAACACAAAGGAACACAAGGGTTAAAATTTAAATAGATTTAATAGACTAAGACTAAATAATTAACAATGATACTAAAGAACCAGCATTAATGCCGATACTGATATAAGATATATGAGAATTATACTCAGGCAGTTCTTTCAGCAGGAAGCTGTGCGCTCCCAGCAGGGACAGCAAATGGCGGACACTGCCAGTGCAACGGCTTCAGGAGGAAGGGAAGGCCTCAGGGGTCCGGCACCGGGGCAAGGAGTTGTCTGGACCCCACACTATCAAGGGAGAGAGAGCTACGCAGCAAACTTTTCTAATTTATGTTGAATGTGATGTTCATGGTATGAAATAATCCTGTTGGCCGGCCTGGGTCAAATGCCCAGGCCTTGCTCTTCCTTGTCCCTGTGCCTGGCAAGGCTTGAAAACACTAAGACTTTGAATCCCACAGAGCCTGGCTGGCTATAAAGTAAATATTTTCACAAATTCAGACACTAGAATCTTCTAAAAGTGCAAATTTCCCCAACATTAGAAGAAAAGTTAGTTCTGTGTCTCTCAACACAGGACAGCTGTGACAACAGTTGCCTAGGTGTCAAAATGACCACTGGATAACTCATTGGAACGCCATATACAAAAATGCTTCCGGCTGGGACACCACTGCTGTGTCACAGCCCCTCCACTGGACTTGGTAAGGGCAAAAGCTGCCAACCCAGAGGGAGGCAGAGGGTGAGCACACCACCAGAGAGCAGGAGCGTATATCATGACATTTATATACAACGATTTTGACCATATTATTAACAAGTCTATTCTGCAGAGAAATTGGACCATTAGACTTCAAACATTAATTATAACAGTGTATTCTTAGCTCCATAAGTGTTCCCTTTTGTCTACAACAGGGCTTGAGTGTAAAATCTGTAGCGAAAGATTTGTAAGTTTTAAATTTCTCCTTGCTTTTATCACCTTCTAGATCATGGTCTGACTTTTGGTCCCTTCTTCCTACCAGCACTGCTGGTAGGAGAGAATACCCTCTATATAGTCATCTAAATATTGAAAGCCCGTAAGCAATTCTGAGACCAGTAGATGACTGCAGTTTTGCAAATAAAAATTATGGCAACGGCTTGTTCTGGATTGACTATTTCTAAGTTATAGATGCCAGCATGAGCCTTCCATTATATGAAGGAACTATGAGCTCCGAGCTTTCAATAATCCTTTTGGGATCCTGACACAAGAGAAGATCTTTGGGCTTCTATAGCTGACAGTCAGATAGACAGGTACCAAAGGACAGTGGGCTGGAAGATCCTCAGGGATGTTACACACAAGAGGCAAAGTAATGTTTGACATGTTGTGAAATTCATGACCAAAATTGGAGTTATTTCTTGTCCTTTTTTTTTCCAACCTGGACTATGTCAAGTTGTGCAGTCACACGCCAACTCTAAGACCAATCTTGGCATTGAAAAACTTAATGCTGAGTTTTCAGATGCTGGTCACTGTTCTTTTGGACTGCATTCATCATGACATCTCACTCCACCAGCTGCATGTTGTTCTTACAGCCCATACACGAGAGCCTGTATATTCCCAGGTCCAAAAACCTGGTTTCTCACTCTTCCAGGACTGATCCAGTGGCTTTAACCTCCCAGGGAGTGCTTTTCTAGCAGATCCCTACACTAAAGTGATGTATGAAAATGGTATCTTGCAACTTATTTCTTACAAAAAGCCCATTTACATGCTTCATAAAACCCAACTCTGCCAAAAGTACCCAGAGTGGTGATGTATGGCCAGGCCTTCAGACATCGGCACATCTGCTCGGAGAAGAATTAGCAAGGTTTCACCAAACTGAGGGTGATTTTCAGTACATAAGACAGTCCCCCAGGAAATACATCACATTTATGTACAAGTTACTGAGACACTTCAGAGAAGAATATTACAATAAAAGAGGAAGCTCCCACCCCTCCAACTGCACACCTCTCTCGCTCACACAGTTCTCTGCTGGGGGACATGAAGAAAAATGATGGTCTGAAGCAGATGGATATAGTTGTGAAGAGTTATAGCCTATACCAAGAGGAGATTATGCCACCAAATTATTTTTTCCCAGAGACTTTCTCCCTATGTTTCAAACTTTCTACCGACCAAGAAATAGCAAGTGGCACCAAGTTTGTTAATGCAGTAAATGTAAAAATACATGAAATCTGTCAGTGTCTCTCCACAGTTACAGTGACCCATGTGTGCAAAGCAGATCAAACCCCAAGGATCTTACATATGCCAATTCCAAAAGTACATGTATTATCTTGCATAGCAGATGCTCTCCCATAAGCTCTTAGGCTGTGGTCAACCAGTACCTACCAGAATGAACTCATACAATCTATAAAGCCTAGGTAAAAACAGTTATTACTGAGAGAACATTTTTTCACAAAATGACTACTTCATCCTTGACCTCTCTGTCCCAGTCTTCAGAAGTAACTGAAACCTTCACAAGGAGAATGTAGGAATTAAAATTTCATAACTACTGATGATTGAAAATCAGGGACGCTGTGGAGACACTGCATTTTCAGCTTGTTCCTATTGACCCTTTCCTGTAACACAAATGCCAATGACTCTTTTCTCTCCCAGCTCTGCAGAGGCTAATAGACTGTGACATTTCTCCCTGCCAACCCTCTCCTCACTCCACACGGGTTTACCTACACTTTCACCTCAGCACTTTCGAAACTTTTTCCTGACAGAGATCCCTGTGGCAGCCCATTTCCTGAGCTAATCTCATTTCCTGAGCTCTTCTCATTTTCCACCTGTGTTTCAATGCACACTCCATCCTCATCTCCAGGCTCTCTGTTCTGCACATTCTGGCATCAGTCACCCTCCCACCCTCTGCGCAACCTTGCATGATGATTACCTTCTGAACTGAACACTAAATCCCTGCCACATGTTGCTTAATTTTTTTTTTCCCATAGGAAATCCTTGCTGTTCACTGCATACCTGCTGGGCTGAGCTGGCACATGCCTGTGCTGTCACCCACAGTGCTGATGGTGCCTTTTGCACAACCTCCTCTGAAACCTACCAGAAAGGGTTTTTTTCCTTCCTTTTGTACCCCAATTTATCCTGTGACCAAGTTGTTTGCTCCCTCCCCCTCTCTATTTAAAAAGCCTTATTCTCAGGAAAAAATGAGGTTGTGTCTTTACACACTGCTGCCCAAGCTCCATTGCATGAACTTATGAAAATATTTATATTCAAGAGAACATGGACATGGAGCTTTTTTTCTTTTTTTCTTTTTTTTTTTTTTTTTTTTTTCCAGGGGTGGGGTCGCACTATTTTGGGTTTTTCTACTCCATTTCACTGATGTTTTGTCAGTGCCATTTCTCAGGCCAACCATGAAATTTCTTCTTGAACCGAAAGAAAAAAAAAAAAGTCAGCTTTCAGCTAGCCACTGTTCAGGGTCTTCACTGGACCTCTGGGAATACCAGTTCCAGTTTTCACAGTTCCTGTCACAGAGGTAGGATTTTTAGCTGCATTTCTTCCACTCCAGGTATGTGTGCTGCAATCCACTCACTCAGCCATTCTCCCTGGTCTGGGTAATGATATTTATTCCAGTTAAGCAATGCCAGGAGGAGAAAATGATGGACTTAAATTGAGGTCATATTTTACAGATCTGTGTGTCCTAAATTTTCTGGAATGACAGAAATACATTTCAACTCGTATACGGTGTTGTTTATCATCATTAACAAAACTTAGTGATAGAAAGGCTAAATTAGTCCACAGGAAAATACTGAGAGATAACAGCTGAGATCTCTGTCAAAATCATGGGTGGTAAACGGGAGGTGAGTGATGCTGATAGTGAATAGCTGAAGTTGGTGTCTTGGAGATGAAGCTACACAAGATTTTGGGAGTGGGCTGCTGTGCTGCAGCAGCAGTACTCAGTGTTTTACTTTTTTTAGCAGAAAAGCAGAGCCTGATAGAGATCCCTGGAAAGAAGGTCATTTCCATGCCTGGGAAGAGCCTTGCACAGAGCTGTGTGTGCCTGGCAAAAAGGGAGACATGACAGGACTGTGCTGGAGGTTGCACCACAGCACAGGGGAGATGTGCTGAGCCTCGCCAAACCTTCTCTTTGTCTATGGTCTGTATTTTGAAATGAGTGAACCACATTCCTGAAGGGTCTGTTTTTCAGGTGAGTATTGCCTTCTGCATCAGGATTGTTGACACGTCTCTGATTTGGGAAGCAGAGTTCCAGTTTGGCAGATCAGATCCACTCCTGTGCCTGGTGGGTACTTGTGGGTCAGGGGAGGCTGCATCTTGGCTTGCCACAGGACTATTTGGCAATTTGATTCAGGTTCTCCTTTTACTTGACTGTCTGAGGACTGTAAGCTGCTCTTTTGGAACCTTTAATCCTCCTGTACTTAAGGGGTTGTGATACCTTGAATGATCAGAGCCCCAGTGTGTTTAGCAAGAAGACAACAACCTGAACTGAGTTCCCAGCAGACCACCTGAACTGTTGTGTGTCCAGATGCCCTGGACATTGCGAGTGTACCAGTCTCTGAGCTGGCATGGAAGAGTTGTGCCTTTGCTGACAAGGTCTCCTGCCCTCCTGAACAGAGTGATCACATGCCAAAAGCTTCAGGAATCATCTCTGGACTGTTCCACACCTGCAATTTGCTTGGGCTGGGGCTATTTAGCCCATACCAAACCCATGCTAAAGAGCATTCCTCTGTGTCCTCTATGCCATCTTTCCTAAGGAGCAGAAATATGCAAAGCTGTCACACAAAAAGTTAGGTCATAGATTTAATTTTATGCGTTTTTTTCTTATAGGGGTTTTTTACTTACCCCCAAAATGTGAGACTGGTCATTATGGAGAGCAGGCAGAATGGTTACTAGGTCTCTCAAACCTTGGCTGCTCAATCTAAGTTCAAGCTGAGCAAGCAGAATCAGAGCCCTGCTCAAAGCCTCTTTCAATGAGAATCTTGATCTCGTGCAGTCTCTACAGGTGGAGAGAATGTTAAAATATTCACAAACAATAGACAGCTCCAAGCAACTTCTCCCTGAAATACATCCTGGACTTCTGCTGTCTTAAGTAGAGCAGATTCCCAGTAGAAAACTGGATTAAATTGGGCCACAATAGAAATTAACCTCTTTAGGACAAGAAGAGCCATTAGAGTTAGAGTATGTCATTAGGTTGTGTTCAAATTCAAGCATGACAGGCATTTGCATAAATACAAGATGTTAATATCTAAATATATTAGGGTAAGAAACCCAGAGACAGCTTTTCAGGCCACTTCAGCAAAAAAGCACAGGCTTAATTTGTGTGCGCAGTTATCCCAGTGCCATGTCAGGTGTACCTAATTAGCCATTTGCAAAGGACAATTACTCAATTTGTGTGCATGACCGTGAATATTACACAGGCACTTTGCACCTGTATTTACACATCTGGGGCTGGATTTTCAAAGAGCTTAGCCCTTGGATACCAATTTTGAGTTATCTACATAAGTTGACCAATTTCGTGGAGAAAATAGATCAGTTTTGTAAAACTCCTGTAGTGTCACTGATCTTGCCTCTAAATTTTTCCACTCTGCACTGCAGAGAAGCTGTCTGTGATATAAGGTTATGGCAGATGTCACCAGATGGCACTCTTACATTGATTCTTCCTCATCCATTTTTTGTTTATTTTGGTCTTATGTTCAAGCAAATGTTCAGTATTGAAAAGATACACTCTGTATTGGAATTCATTCATAGGTTTGGTTTGGAGACAATTGGAATCAGAGGCTGGGCTGGGTGGTAGAAAAGTCTGTGGAAAATTCAGAGGATGTTCTTCAGCAGCTGGCCATGGTTGTTGAAGTGTAGCTCCTGGAAGAACTGGTCATACAGGTCCCAGAATTTCTTTGTGTGGGTTTTCTCTGTTTATGCAATAATATTATGATGTCACTCAGAATATAGCTAAATCTTAAATTACTAATTTATCCCTGAAAGTTGGCTTGCAAGGGCTCACTTTGGGGACAAGTGACACTGGTGGCTAATTGTATTAGAATGGGAAGCAAAATTGTCACTAACACCCATCCAATGGTAAAAACGAAAGGCAGAGAGACTGAAAGAGTGGTTTTATATCCCAGTGTATGAAAATACTAATATTGGGGCACAATGCAGCAGGTTTTCTCTCCAGTGTTACAATGGATTAAATATTAGCCCCAAATTCTCATGATGGTACTTTACCCAAGAAAGTTTGGTTTTGGTTCTTTGGTATTTTTTGTCTCAAAAGGGAGTAGTTAGACAAAGACATGATTCATCTCAGAAATCTGCCAGGAGGACCTCTAAAACATCAAAAGAAGATTGTTCTGAAATAAAATATGCCTTAGAGAAGGTGAAACCATAGATCAAAAAATATTACTCCTAACATTCAACAGAATGTATCCAACATGCTGCTAGGAGTTAAAAATGAATCTCCACAAGAGAAGGTAAATCCTCCTGTTTGTTTTCTCCTGATTGCTTCTAGACTCTTATTGCTTGAAGCCAGCAAAATCCATACTCCCCAGTCTGGGATATTGATTCAATAAAATATAGGACATCCTCACCGTAGAGAAACATGTGAGATTGAAAGATAACAAAAATAGGTAACTGTCTCTTACTTAGGCATCATTTATGATTACAAAATTCTAATGTGGTTTCTGTGGGAGCAGTAGCTCCATGGCCTCTCAGGCATATTGTAGGTGAGAAATTGTCTTGGCATGGAGAACTTAATTTTTTTTTTCCTTTTCAGACTTTTTATTGCTGTTGCTTGTTCCTCACAGCAAGCCTGCCTGTTGGAACCATATCCATCTCTGAGCATCAGACACTTATACCTGCTTATTCCTGAATATAAAAATATTCTTCAGTGGACATTCTCACTGTTTTTCATTGTTCCTGTTGAAATCTGTGAGCTGCAAATGCCCAATAACTCCAATTATACAGATCATTAGTGCTATCACTATTAACTTAGTACATTCCTGTGCAATGCAAATGTCATAACAGCTCTTGTGCATCTACCCTCCCACCAGCGAAGAGAAGGATTTTCACCACGCACCTCAGTTCCAACCCTGACCTTCTAAAAGTCTGTAAAAAGACAGGGAAGGTTGTAGGAAATAGAGTGATTCAAACACTAAAGAAAATGCCTTACATAGAATGATTTCAAAGCTCAATCTGTTTGGCTCATTAGGATGAGGACAGGGAGGTGATGTGATTATGGAAGACAGATGACCTTGGCTGGTTTTTTTCCCCATCTAGTAAGGGAAGACATCACCAGGAGAGCCAGTCCAGGTGCAGACACTACTGGTGTAAGATTTAGCATGGTCTATAAAAGCCTGGCAGGAGGCATATGCTGCAAGGAAACCTCCAAACCCTGGAGTACAGCTGCAGGCACTTCACGACCACCACTTGGATGGGCTCACAGAGGCAGGAGTGGTGCAAAATAAATGACAGATGTAGTGATTCCAGGTATGAGAGGCAGGTACCCTGGCAATGAATGCACCAGAGACTCGTGGGAGACATGATACTGTGCCCAGACGGTCACTCTGGGCCATTCTGTCACCTGGAACCTCTGGTGGTTTGCATTCAGCCCCTCAGAAACACTCATGCCTATCCCCAACCGGTGGGTTCAGGAACCCTTCCAGGTTCAGTTGTGTGACCTGGGGACATTCCAATCTCATAAAAGGATGAGAGCTTTGGAGGAAACCATCCTTCCTCCTCTTCCTTGCCTGCCTTCAAACAGCACAAATAGGCCCATGCAGTACAATGAGGGTGTTCAAACCACCGAGGTGAGAGCTGCAGGGTGCACTCTGACTACTCCGCATGGGTGCAACCTTAAGACCTGATGTACAAAACAAAGAGGAACCCATTGTTCTTTCCCTGCTTACACAAAATGGCCACTTTTCTCTCCTTTTGGCTTCATGGGGTGATTTGTTGCATTTTTCACTACTAATACGTGCGGGCACACACCAAACAGCCAGGTATTGTTCTGCTGTCAGGCTGGATGTGTGCTTGGAATTGAAGTCTTTCAGGCTTGTTATAGATTCAGACATCTCTTCATCTGGATGTTGCCTGCGGTCTTGGAAATAATCATGTCTTTCAGTCAGAACATAATTCTTAGGTGAATAAAAATCACTCAGCACTTTAATTAGACCATTACATTTAGTTTCAACTGTCTTACCCTCTTCCACAAGGTCTTTCAGTAGGAGAAACAGCTTTGATCCACTTCCTAATAGAAACATGTCATGTGCCTTGAGTTACGGATTCATTTCACTGAGTGCTCTCCCTCCCCTCTCCCCAAACTCAGCAGCTTCACCCATGCTCTGCCCCTGGGTCCCCTGAAGGAGGTCTCAGCCTCTCCTCATCCTTTGTATGACACCCTTCATCCCTTCTGGGCATAATCCCTTCCTCCTGGGATGGGATGTGAATGGTGAAGCTGTGGTCCCTGAAGCACCGTGGAGGAAGAGGCCCATTAAAACAGCTCCTTCTCTGCACTGAAACTTATGTTAATAAAAAAGAGATTAATTTAAAGTACACTGGCAAAGAGGGAGCCTTCTTGGCCACCTCTGCCCGAAGGGATGCACCACAGAAGGACTATCATGACCTGCTGGCCCTGGAGCCACTGAGGCAGGAATATGGTGGAAGGAAGATGCTGCAGTTTGTAAGCACCAATTAACCCTTTCTAGATAGAACTGCTTTTTCACAGCTGCAAATGATTCCTGATAATCAGATTATTTTTCCATGCATAAATTTAATCCTATTACTTCTAATTATGCCCCAGTGTGCAATGCTAAACAAATCCCATCTTTTTGTTACATATACCCTCCAAGAAACTTATTATGTACCATCTCAAGTCATTATGCGTAAGTATCTCTTTTAATCATTCCTTGCATTCAGCCCCTCCAGACCTCAATTATTTCTACTCTCTCTTAATGTGTTGCAATGATTTTGCTACTGGATGCACTACAGCTACTTCACTGGGTGTTATAGACCCTAAATAGATAGCCAGAGGTCATGAAATATTTTTCAAGTAACCATTTTACAGACAATATCTCTGTTTCTTTTTTTTTTTTTTATGGATAAATTGCAGCACACCTGATGGGTCCTTTTCTTTGGAACATGAAAGATTTTAATCATAATGCAGCAAGCCTCAATATGATAATTATTTGCAAAATTATTTCTGTTGTTCTTATCAACACTTTGTCACTGAAAACAGTCCATTTCCATAATTGCTGGCTCTTTATTATAAAAGTCACATTTTTCTGCAGTAGCCGATCATTTTAAGGTTCCTTGCAGAACAACGGTCCTTAGGAGAATAAATGAGCAAGGAGACAAGCAGTTTCAAGCCATTTTTGCTGAAAAAGGTAATGGAGATGACTGGGATCTGCCATTGCAGGGGATACCCATGTCTGTTAGAGGTGGCAGACAGAACAGCAGACCAGTCACCTCTACAACCCTCTGGGACTCTCCTGAGCAAGCTGCTCTGCTCCTCAGTTCCAGAAAACCTCAGCATCACATCCACAGCCCAAACATGTGTTATCTACAGGTGGGATTTACAAGGCAACCACTTGCACGGGGTCACAGCAGGTTCACTCTGCACTTATGTTTGCTGGCCAACGAAAGCCCTTGAATCACAGAATGCTGTTTTCCTGGGAAACACTGCTGCTCTCAGATTTGCACTGTTGTTATCTCTTCATCAATGGCCTTTCTCTAACTACCTGAGCACCACATTTCCACATGAACTGGCCTCCTGGTGTTTCTGCAGGAGTTAGTGTCCACATGTCTTCATCTAGCCTTCTGCTAGTTCCTAGACATGACGTTTTCTCCCTTATTTTACAATGGGCTCTCTAAGGCTGTCTCTGTCAATGGTTTGTCAGATTTAGAATCATGGATGGAAAGGTTGGTTGGGAAGGAGCATTAGGGGTCTCCATTCCAGCTTCTCACTCTAAATGGGACTATTTCTGAACAATGGTTTGACCTTGAAGATCTGAGAAGTTTCTGTCCACTGGAGCAGTCTCCCAGTGCTGCCCCAAACTCCGGGTAAAGAAGGTTTTCCTAATGCCCAAACTGAAGCTCCCAGTCTGTGGCTGCTGCCTCTCTTTTTACCATCTGCCATGGGGTATAGCTCTGCTGCACCATCTTCATAAATGATTTTCAAGTATTTGCATGCTGCAGCAACAACAACACAACATAACCCAGAGGTATTTTGAATTTCCCTCCAGAATGACCCTTCCTCAGGTTCGCGGAGGGCTCAGCAGTGGGCTTACTCAGCTGGAACTGGGAAGGGGAGACAGAAACTCCTGGTCTACATCATTCAGAGGCCTCCTGGGTAAAACAGATGCTATAATTCCTGGATCAGAATAGTGGCATTTGCTTCAGATATTTCCACAGCAGAGACTGAAGAAGAGAATCCTCACATCTCCAAGGTCATGTCCTCTGAACATGGCACAATCTGTTGCCAAAATTATCTTCTTCCCTGGGGCTTCCTTTGTGTTCCAAGATTTCTCTTGATGCTGTATTTCTTCAGAAAAAAAATTTAAAAAAAGGCTTTAAAGTCTCATTTTGTTTTGTTTTAATCTAAATTAGATTCATTTCGTTTTGAGATCAGCTCGGTGGAAGAGTCTATTAAAAAATTAGGAGCAAAAGAAAACATCTGAATTGCAACTGTGGCATGAAAGCGTGAAGGCTCTTGTCAAAACCTTGATATAAAGGACAATACTGTGCTTCATTGTCAAAGGGAGATAATTGAAAATAGCATTGAGTCATGTCATCACAGAACTCCAGAGCTGAGCGTAAGTTCAGAAGGGGTTGACTTTTATAGCAAATTATTTTCATTGTCAGAGAAACTGCTTGAACAGAAATATGATCTTCCTTTTGAAATAGTAAAAGCTTTAGAATACCATACAAACCCACTCCACAAATTGGTATTTCAGAAGCTTCCTTCCTCTATAGTCTTTTTTACATTTCCCTCTGAGTAGAGCAGGCAGAATTTGGTCTTATTAGGAAAAATCCATGTATTTAGGAAAAAGAACCCATAGTTGTTGATACTGCTACAGCGACAATGTAGTTGTTGAAATTCTTCCCTTTGCATTTGATGGCCTGATCTGCCATCATCCTAGATGCCTCTTATTCATCGTCACTGCACTGAATTACAACAATGCCAGATCATATTTATTTACATGGTTAACAAAAAATTGTGTGTAATGGCCACCCCACAATGGCAAGGTGGTCTAATCATTCCTACCCTAATGATCCCTACTCCACCAGTCTCTGGAGAGGCAGTAGAGCCTGTGGTGGTCCCTTCTCACAGCCCAAGGGCTTGGAAGCTTCCCCGAGCATGGTTTGCTCCTTTCTCCTGAACTGCCCGAGGAGACGGGAGAAGATGGGATGTTTTAAGCAGAACATCAACAGCCAACTGGAAGAGATTTGAGATCTACCGAAAGCTACATAAGATAAAGGCAACATCTTCCAGCCCAGCAGCTCACATGGCTGGACATCCACATCTGAGCTAGTCGCCGTCAGCCTCTTGTGCCATCAAAGCAAAGAAGCAGACACCTCCAGAGAGCAGTTCAACCTGCCTTGTCTCCACTGAGTGAGTCACCATTGACCAAAAAGGGACCCTGATAGGCAAATACTGAAGGGGTGAAGGAATCAGAGACCTCATCCTCCACCACAAGTTCTGTTTCTTCACCCTGAAACCCAGTCCGTTGCTGCAGCTGCAGTCTATTTTGCTTCTGTAATATCTGGGGAACCCAGCTGGTAGCTGATGGAAAGCCAATGTTCCTCATCCTCCTTCCCAGTTATCCTCCATCCAGCCTTCTTAGAGAAGAACTGGGATAAAAGGTTCAAAATGTGTTTCTTCTCCAGCATGAAAAGTTTCCCAGAACACATTTTTTTTAAACTGATAGTTTCCTGAGAAATAATGGAAAAAATTAAAACTGGATCCTTCTCTGTCTCTATGAAAAGTTTCTTATTTTGGTAGTGTTATTACTTATTATTAATTACAAATAAGGTTATTACTAATAATATTTATTAATAATTAGTATTTTTACTTATTTTGATGGTATTATTATGTCGGAGTGAAAAATATCTTTTTTCATATTTAGAAAAATACATTATTTTCTGCTTTAATATAGTACCACCTTTTCCAGTTCAAAACTTTTCATAATTCAAGACCAATAAGGAGACAGTTCGTTCACCTGGTATGTTCTTGCTCTCACCTGTCACCACTTTTTCTATAATTCCTAAATGAGAATAACACACACAGAAAGATGAAGTATTTTTTTTCTTTGTTTTCCAAAGGATAACTACCAGTTTCCATCTTCTTGGTTTCTGGGAGTGAAGTGGAACCAAAGCCCAACATGAAATCAAATAGAATTTCTTTTTAGTCCTAATCTTTAGGTTTCCCTTTAAAATTAAAAAAAAAAAAAATCACAAAAAATGTCATATCCTTCCAATTTTAAAAAAAGAAATCCCAGCATGTTTTGTCTAAAAACAGTTGATTTCCTATTTTTCTGGATCCTCTCAATGATAAGCATCCAGCCACAATAAAGCCAGATGCCACAGCCCTGCTGCCCTCCCACAGCAAATCTGTCCTGTTTTTGCTGCTGCCCATCACCCTGCCTGTCCTCCCCGTGTCCTCTCCTGCTCTGGTTCCTCCCCCTGACAGCACACAGACACCTTAGGTGAAGATCTCCTTCCATTCATCCCCTGGACACACTCAGGCTGCTCTGAGCAGTGCTCGCTGGGGTTTCATACGGATTTTCTCCAGGTGCTGCAGGCCTTGACTCATGGCGAGTGCTGCAAGGAGAACAGAGTGGAGCCTCTCCAGCTACAAAACCCCAGAAAAACATTTCTTTCTGCCTCTTTTTTTTTTTTTTCATCTTTATTTGCCTGCTGTGTTTTACATGGTCTTGTTAATCTTTGAATAATTAAATTCAAAATTATCATAGAGAAACAGAATATTTTAGGTTGGAAGGGCCCTTAAAGACCACCTCATTCCGCCCCCCCACCAGACCAGGTTGCTCAAAGCCCCCTCCAATCTGGCCTTGAACCCCTCCAGGGATGGAGGGAAGTTGTCTTCTCTGGGCAACCTGGGCCAGGGTCTCACCACCCTCACAGCAAAGAATTCCTTCCTGAGATCTCATCTCAATTTTCCCTCTTCCAGTTTAAAACCGATTCCTTCTTGCCCCATCGCTCCCCTCCTTGATCCAGAGTCCCTCCCCAGCTTTCCTGGAGCCCCCTTTAGGGACTGGAAGGGGCTCCAAGGTCTCCCTGGAGCCTTCTCTTCTCCAGGCTGAACTCCCCCAACTCTCTCAGTCCCCCCTCCCAGCAGAGGGGCTCCAGCCCCCCCAGCATCTCCATAGCCTCCTCTGGCCCTGCTCCAACAGCTCCATATCCTGCTGTTGGTGGCTCCAGAGCTGGAGGCAGCACTGGGGGGGGGGGGGTCTCCCCAGAGCAGAGCAGAGGGGCAGAATCCCCGCCCTGGCCCTGCTGACCACACTGCTGGGGATGCAGACCAGGGTGTGGGCGGTTTCTGGTCTCCAGCGCATGTTACTAACTTTGAGCTTCTCATCCTCCAACACTCCCATGCCCTTCCCTTCAGGGCTGCCCTCCATTCATTCTCTGCCCAGCCTGGGTTTGTGCCTATGATTGCCGTGCAGGACCTTGCAATTGGTCTGGTTGAACTTCATGAGGTTTGCACAGGCCCACCTCTCCAGCCTGTCCAGTTCCTCCTGGATGCCATCCCTTCCTTCCAGCCTGTCGACCGTGCCACGCAGCTTGGTGTCATTGTTAAACTTGCTGAGGGTGTACTCTATCCCATGTCCACGTTGGCAACAAAGATGTTTTTTATCATTCAACTCATTGCTGGAGCTCCCCAGTTCTTCTAGCAAACAGATAGCTCCCTGCATGTATGGGAGGATCTTGCTGCCCACAATTCAAGTTCTCTTTACTCTGCATGTTCCACAAAGCCCCAAGCCCTTCCTGTGTGGTTGGAATCTGTTAATTCAAAGTTCAGGATAAGGCTGTGTCTCCTTATCCAGGAGATACAGGCATGCCAGTGCCTTGTGCAAGGCCCCGAAGAACTTCACAGAGCTAAGCCCACATCACCACCCTGACCCAATTTTGAGGTCTCCTCAGGAAAAGCTCTGACACAAGCACACATGCTCATTTCAGTGTTTTTGGGGAGTTGCTCAGCAGTTGACTGAGGTTGACTCAGCACGGTGGGAACAGCACAGCCCAAGGAGCTGAGCATTTTCCCTCCAGCCTTCTCCGCTCTGTTTGTTGTGCAGATTTGCTTCTTTCTGTGCCCAAGACCAGCTGCCATCAAGGTCACTGCTTTACCTTCTCCCTTTTTCCTGCTCATGCTAGAATTTACAGGTAATTGGTTGACTCCAAAACAAAGCTTTCAACTAGAATTTCTTCATTTAACAGGAGCAGACACTGAAGTGCAGACAGTCCTTGGATGGAACCACAGAGCCCCTGTACACCAGGCACAGAAAATACAGGTTTCTCTGACAACCTTCAGGTTTCCTTATTTTCATGCCAAGCTAGAACATGCAAATTGCATGCCTCCACTGACTGCCAAGGACTCTTGCAGAGTCAGGATGGTTGAAGTTTCTGTTTGCCCATCTCTGTGTCATCTCTTGGGAGACGTTGTTTATATGATTGACAAACTTTGCCCCTATGTGGGACAAGGCTGCCCAGGATGTTTTGCAGCATTTCATGCTTTTAGCCATGGAAGATCCCCTGCATGGGGATGTAGGAGAGCAGCACTGGTAGAAATCCCTTGTTCCATCTTAAAAATGAAGATTTGTAAAGGAAAAAAAATATTAAAAGAAAATACTTAGACACAGATAGAAATATGCAAATTCCTGGTTCAGTATCACCAGAAAGACCTGTGAGCTTGGAATCAGGCCCCAGTGTTAGGATATGCACTCAGAAGCATATTATGAAGATATGAATCAGGCAGAACAAATCCAAACAAACAAATCCAAAATCACAGAAAATGATCAAAGGTCTAGGGAACACAACCCCCAAGGGAAGACTGAAGAGATGGGGCCCTCTAGTCCTAAAAATAAAGTCCAGCTAAAGGCTGGACTTTATAGTTGTCTTCAAATACAGTAATCATAGAATCATAGAATCATCTGGGATGGAAGGGACCTTCAAAGGTCATCTAGTCCGACCCCCCTGCAGTCACAAGGATACCTCCAACTAGACCAGGTTGCCCAGGGCCTCCTTCTAATGTTAGGAAAGAAACTGTAATTCATATCTCTGTCGAGGCAGGAACAATTTTATTGTTAGAAAAAGCTTTCCATAGCCTAACAAGACTTTAATAGCCTGACTGGGGAGATGATATTTCTGCCACTGATGTTTTTAAGTTACAGCCTGGACAACAATCAGTCAGAAATCACATTAAGCAGAACTCACCCAGCCTTGGGGCAGCAGGGTGGCTGAGGGACCCCTTCTGCTTGCTTTTCCCTAGATCAGTGCTTTGTGGAAAGTGAAAATGGTCAGCAATCTGTGACTGTGTCAGGGCAACACAGAGAGTGTGTGCTTCACTAGTGGCAGGAGATTGACCCAGGAGTGACTGTTGTGGCTGGACTCCTCAACAAACAGTAAAGCTGTGTGTGCAAAGCACATCCCATGGTTTAATTTCAAACTCAATGACCCCAACACAAGCATTTTTATCACATATTCAACCATGAATTCTTCACAGCAGTCAGGGCTGGATGGAGATCTGGAGATGCCACAGTGCTGGTGATTCGGGGGCTGGCCAACTAGCAGAAATATGGTGAAAAGTGGCAGCATTTTGTAACACAGACAGATAATGAATGAACTTCCAGTGACTGATTTAACTAATACTCAGGATGGAAAATTAGCATGCATCCTTAAGGCTGAATTTTGTGAAACTCAGATGAATTGTCAAACAATTCTGAGCTCACGAACACATCTGTAAAACTCATGGTGCTCTGAGAGGGATGACAAGAAGAGCTAAGGGGCAAATTCATTGAGTTTGGGAGCGTTGGGAAGCATTCATACTTTGGGAAACATTAAACCTGGATCAGTCCCCAGTTGGCCTGATCTCTGTTGATCCAAATGGGGACAATCTAGGCACAGCACTTGTCGGGAAGAACAAGATGTGACCTTAAGACTCAGAGTCAGAAGCCCCCTTTCAAGAACAGAAGAACATCCAGGAGACCCAGACCAAGCAGTCATCTTCAGGAAGAAGGCTTGAGTTTCTAAAATAATGATAAGGTTGCTACTCACTACTGGTAGAAGTAGCAGTTTTTCTGGAGGAAACAAAAAGGACCAGGGCTTGGAAGGGCCAGAGTGGAAGAAAATGATCAGTGAAATCTGAAACTCTCTGGAACTCCAATGGATCTTTGTGAATCAGCAGATTTGCAGGTAAATGTATTGCCACAGTCTGTGACCTCAGGCCTTTCTGCAGGAGACATTTATCAGAATGCTATTACCTGTCTGAGATTTTGGTTGGCATGGGATCTCCTTAAGGTGAAAGCAAAGGAAGAGAGGCAATTCCTAGAGACTGGAGCATGACTGGTGGGAGGAGGTGCTACTCTTTGGTGGGATATAATGCGGGCAGTGATGCCCATAAAGATGGTTCTGCTTTTATTAATTTTAAACCCCACAATTTTTCTGTGTGATGTTGCAATTCCTACTTTGCCTACCTACCTCTGATCCTGTCCCAACCCAGGGTGATGACTCAGTGCTGTCTGCAGAACTGCAGAGACAAAGCTTGGTACCTCACTGAGCTGTGCGGCACCTCCACATGGCTCATGGAGAAGAGAAACTTCAGAAATGCTGCAAAAGATGCAACAGCAATTTCTCTCCTGTTCCTACTGAGCTCAGACCAGGTTCTGTCTGCAGAGGAGTCATGGCCAGGAGGAAGGTTGATGGCCTCTGTTTTGTTCGGCTGATAATTTTTCCATGGGTCTCACCTGGGAGTCAGAGCATCACCTGTATCAAAGGCACCATGAGGAACCACCTTCCTGCCCCACCAGCATGGGCAGAGCTGTCTCTGCCGTGACCCTGGAGACATAGGAGCTGTGCTGCAGTTGTGTCCCCCCACTCACTTGTCACCTAATGCAACGAAAGAACAGCTGTGTTTTCATGCCATCTCTTGGGGCTCTTCCATATCTCACTGAATATTGTCGCAGAGAGACACATTAGTTTGTTTACAGCATTCTGTTTACTGAATATGTTCTCTATTTAGCTTTTTTATTATGATATTTTATTTTTATTGCTCTCCGCGTGATCTGTTTGTTTGCATTAACTTGTTTCTAAGGTTTCATAATCTGATTATGGGGCACAAGGCTCAGAAGGAAGTTGTAAACCACGTGCACTGTAGCAATATACCTGCATTACTGAGCACCAGCTGCATTTGCTCCTTGAGCCTCAGCCTCTTTCCTCAGGAGTAAAAAATGCTGATGAGCCTGTAGGCAGCTGGGCACTGAGAAAGGGCATGAAGGCAATGCATACAGGACTTCCAAGTCTAAAGACCTGTTCCTTATCTTTCAAAGTGGCCCATGGCCATGCCCATGTCCATGAGTGGGCAGGGGTTACAGGTCTGTGGGTCTGAGAGGGCCAGAGTGGAGCAGGTGGACATAGATCTAGAATCATAGAATCGTAGAATCATAGAATCATCTGGGCCAGAGGGACCTTCAAAGGTCAAAAGTCTGACCCCTCCCACAGTCAGTGGGGACACCCCCAACTAGACCAGGATCTGTCTGGCTGTGGGTGACAGAGATGGTCCTGTCTCTTTCTGTTTGGGAAGTAAATCAATGTTATGCTCTGCAAGATCACAATGCAGTCTTACACAGACAGCACACTTGTCATGCTGGTTTCACCTCTGCTCACTTTTACAGGGTCAATACACACTTATCCAATGATCTGTTTGTATCATGCATAACATGAAGGTAAGAGGTTTCTTTCCTTTCAATAGATCCATAGAACTTACATGTCTTCTATTTTCTTAAAGGAGGTGGTTTTGATGTCTAATGCAGTTTCTGGCTCAGAAAATTTGATGTTGATCAGATACTGATGGCCCAGATGTTGATTGCCAAGAACCAGGAAGGATATCACAGGTGATTACAATTCCTTGCTGTTCTGCTTTTGGTACTTTTTCTATAATTGTTTGCTTAGGGAAATAAGGTTCTGAAGTGGGTGATCTTAGGTCATCTCAGTGGTTATCTATCTGTCACTCACATGAGTGCCAACATGTGCACTAAGCTCCAGCAAGAAGGAGCCAGCAGAGAAGGTGGCATTTGGATCTTTCAGTAGTGCATCGTTTTTACCTTCATCAACTTTTCTTTGCCTAATTGGATACAAGCAGGTGAAGAACTCAATAATTCTCTTTTTCACTCATGCCAGCAACTGGCAAATTGCAGCAAAGATTAGTCTGTGGCCAGATATTAGCCAGGAAATAAATTTGCCCTTGAGCAAGGGGACTTCTAGCCATTATGTTCAACGCTGAACATGCATCAGAATGATGCATGAAATAATATCATTAGGTCTTTTTTCTGGCAATTTTCTCAGAAAAAGTCAAGGGAGGGGTTAACCAAGAGCTCAGATATCACAGGGCTTTTTATTACAAAAAACATGACTTGCAAATTTCCACATGAACCTTGTGAAATTATCTGTCTTGGGGCCAACTGATTCCAAGCTTCATTGTCCATCTGTTGAAGAATTTCAAAGGCATGCAGATGCCTATAGAAGCAGATGTATGATTAAGTTTCTCTAACCTCAGAAGCTTCTGTAACCCAGAAAGTTGCCTTGCAGAAGCAACAGAACTTCCTGAGTGAGGGAAGTGGGTATTTTTTACAATTTTCCAAGCTCCAAAAGCTTGTATTAGAGTATCTGTTCTGCATCCCAGAAAATACCTGTTACAGTCTTGCAGACATAAACCTTACTCTCACCAAGAAGACCCAGAGTGAAACCTGTAATTCTTTTTAGACAAAGAGAGGTCTTCAAAAGGATGTGGTTCAGGAAGATAGTTATAGCCCTCTGGATTGCTCAGGCCTGGACAGATGGACATTACAGTATCATTGAGCCTTCCTGCAGCTGATACACAGATTGGATTAAGCATAGTTCTATCCTGTATGGATGCTGTAAAGTAGAGGAACATTATGGATAGTCTCTTTTAAATCTGCCATCTTCTCCGAAGAAGACTTGATGAAGCGGTTGTGCAATGAACAGTGTCTAATGCAAAATCAGGCGAAATAGAGGACTGAGATGGTTGAACACTGGAGCAGGGGCCCAGGGGAGCTATGGGAATCTCCATCCTTGGATATTCAAAGGTGACCATACCCTGACTGGAGGGTCAGACCATGTGACGTCCAGCAGTCCCTTCCAACATGAATTAAACTGTGACTTTTCTGAAAAGCAAAGAGCAGACCATTCAGCAAGGTGACCTGCTACAGCACAAGATTAGATGTTTTGTTGCATTTTTATAAGATTACCAATCTGCTTCTGTAGAGCTGGGGAAGAAGACCTACAAAATTACCATGAAAAGAAAAAGCGCTCACAGAAGTGCTGCTGCTGCTGGCTGCCAGAGGAGGAACGAGCTGATCAGGGCAGCCAGCCTTGCAATCCAGCTCAAAATCATTCCTTTCCTGTTCATCCAGGGCAAAAGGACCACCCATGTAGCTCAGCTCTGCACACGCTCCTGCACCACAGTGTTGGATGTTCTGCCTCCATTCTCATTTTCCTTCTGATTGTTTAAATTTCTGTTAATTGCAGAGACATCTGCTTTCAGCAGAGGATGAACAAACAAGTTTCAAAGCCAGTTTGCCTGGTGCCAGCAGCAGCTGCTGGTCAAACAAACAAAAGATCCCAAGTTCATCCTTCTGTGCTTCTCTACCGGAGATAGATGTATTATTAGACATTCCCTCTTTACCAGGCACTGGACACTGATGCCAAATCACTTGTTTGATCCTGGGTGTGAACATCAGCCTCTAAAGATGAACTTCTTCAGCATATCTAAAAGCAGTACTTCGGTTTTCTTAACTAGTGTATCACATCCTTCTCTCCCCTGTACCCAGGCAGTGACTGGAGAACTCAGCTGAACCTCCTCTTGTTGGAATTTTCTGTCCAAGTCTGCAAAAAGAGGCAGAGGCCAAATCTCATATTTTTCTTTCTTTGCTAGCAGAGACCACTGAAGTATTGCAAATAAATTTTTCTGTTAAAATCGTTTCGGAAAAAATATTTTTGAAGGAATTTTTAACACTATCCAAATTGTATATTTTTAGAATCAGTATCAGTATTTTTATTCCAGCTTGCTGTCTGGTAATTTTTGTCTATACACATCTTACTTTCAATCAGAAAATAGGGTTTTTCACAATTTTATGCAATAATCATGATAAGATGTATGTAAAAATGAAGTGGCAGACGTGATGACCACAGTAGTGAGGTCTGTTTTCTACCCTGCAAAATGGTAACAAAGTTATCATTTCATATTTCTTGGATGAAATGTTTTTTGATATTTATCAGGCAAGTGAGTGCAGGTGGATCCAGAGAAGCTTGTGCATCATGTGCAATGCTGAAGATGAAAACTAAGGCTGCTATATTTTGGTTTCCTCTACTTGGTGCACCATGATGATGCAGACGAGCTGTTAAGGCTGCTGGGGTGAATGCTGTGGGGCCAAAGTAGCTTCTCTAGAAGGAGAACCTGCAGCAGGGAAGCATCAACAAGACCATTTCCAGCAGGGTTAGTTAAATTTTAGTAAATTCTCCAAGAAAGCCCACCTGAAACCACCCAGAGCAGTGGGTCTGCTCTGAAGGCCTCCAAGTGACTCTCAGACTGTTGCCAGTCCCATTTGGGTGATAACAGCTCCCTTGTCTCAGCAGCTGGACCATCCTTTGGGCTGACTCCCTTAGGAGTCCTTGCTGGCATAACAGTCTGCACCAGGTCTTCTCTCATGTTTTGAAAGTAGGAGCTTGCTCTCCTACCCTGCCTGGTGTCCAGCTCAGAGAACCCCAGTGTGGGATAGGGTGATTCCCAAGTGACACTTTCTGTTACAAGCATTTGCTGTGTGGTCACAGCTCCAGAGATGGTAGCTGTGGTGCGAGGTGAAGGCTCAACTTAGACAACCTGCCTGTATGGAAGCTTAGCTCAGACCAACTCAGGCCACAGTGACAATCTCCCCTTGGCCACCTACAGCAGAAAGAGGTCTCTCATCTGCAGAGTCATGTGGGTCACATCCATGCTTATCCCACCCCATGCTGCTTGGTCTTCAGCTCCTCTAGATCGAGCTTGCCCTCATCCTTCACTGTAAGACAAGATCTTCCCCATGGAGACAGTCTAACATGCTTTGTTGCACTGTCAAGGATCACTCTTCCCTACCTACAGGTTCTCTTTTTATCTAGAAAACATGGGTCTCCATTCCCAGGAGCTATGGACAGGCCTCAGTGTATTTATATCACTGGCCCTTCCTCCAGACCATAATCTAACAACGCCTGAGTTTTCTTCTAACCCTACCATGCTGTATTTACGTAACAAATAGACTAGACTCAGGACCCTCATGAGTCTGATGCATCTCAAAATTAGCTACTCTTAAGTATCTAATTTTGATAATTTGATATTTGATAATATGAGAGAAAGCAAGGATCCAGTGATGACTGTGGACAGGCTGCAAAATGACCTGTCAATAAGGTGCCACAAATACAATGCTGGCCCTATGCCACCAGACCAATTGTACCAAGCGGTTGTTCTGTCGCAAAAGTGACCACAATCTTGATAGCCCCTTTTGATCACCCTTGAGGCTCTTGACTTTCTAGGGTTTTCACATTTGAGGCCCTTCTCTGAAACAGGGAGAAGGGCCTTGCTCAGCCTTCTCCTCTTCTCTCCACACTGCTCTCCCTTGAATTCATCTGCAGGGAGTTTTTAACATGAAGGAAAGGTTAAGTCTGTCTCTGACAACTCTGTTGTGTCCTGTGTTATTGGTGCCAAAAGCTGAATTTGGCCCAAAATTGGCATAATTTGGGCTATGGTTTTGTTTTCAGATGATTCCTTCCATGCTGTGATGGGGTCATCCAGATTTGCATCCAGAAAATACACCCTACTGCACACTGGAACCATTCAGACAGAGGAAGAGATCAAATATGTACAAATGCTTATGATACATTGTAAAATAGCAAGCCCTTAGGAAACAGTACCCTTCTGCACTGAATGTGGAACTGTGCTCTTTGCAAGAACTTTTGCTTATTGTTTGTGGGCTTTTTGGAGGGGAGTAGAAGAGAAGGAGGAAGGGGTTGAGCACCTGGAAAGCACTTTAATCCACAGCCACAACTGGCCCCAGTCCTGGCCCCTGCTGAGGCTCTTCTGGCCAATTTCTTAGGTCAGGAGGGCCTGATGACCACCTTTGCTTCTTGGCCCACCCAAGTTATCATTTTCAGTGTTAAGTAATAACCTCTCTGGCTTTATGTGCTGCAACTCTCTTGAATATATCTTAAAACACTCCCATAACTATTAAAAAAATCCAACAAAACTATGGCTAAAATGAAAAGTTTCATTAGCTTTCCTTCTTTAAAGAACAGACCCTTTGGAATGCTCTCTGTCTAGTTATGGTAGCTCAACATATCAGCAGGAGAAACTTACAGGCAAAGCAAGTGTCTTCATTGTGTTAAGTGTGGCCTAAGACAAAGATTTGAAAGCCCTTAAGATACCAATGCTCCTGGCTGCAGCAGGGGTCAGAGACAATCAGGCTGACTCTAATCTTAAGATACAAAATATTCCAGATGGTAAAAAGAAAAAGACCCCAGTTCCTCTCCAGGAGCTCCTCCTAGTTCTGAGTATTAAGAAGAAAAACACACACAGTGGGGACTATAATTAGAAAGGAGCATTATGAGAAAAGGAGTGAAAATTGCTCTGTCAAACTCAGTTCTGTTTAGGCTGCACCTACTTTCTCCATAATCTGCTTTGTCAGAAATACTACACTGGGCTTATAATGGCTGTGGGGTTTTAATACTGATTACAGCACCAATGCCTTCGCCTGGAGCCACACTGAAATTAGAGGTTTCAGTGTTATCTGTAACAGGAAAATTAGATTCCATTATCTGGGAAATGCCCTGCACTGGAGCAAGCCCTGGCACCAGCAGGGAAACCAAAAGATACTCAATTCTAGTTTTTTGATGAAACAGTAACATTCTTCTTCTGTGCACTTGGGTTCATTAAAGAGGGCACTTTTCAGAAGTGTCACTCCATCAATTTTCAAAAATGTATGCAGCAAAATTCATTTTTCCTTCTCCTCCAGCAGAAGAATAAAAAATGTTTTTTTGTCAAGCCCTGAGAATTTCCCAATGAAAATCTGGGCAACATGAGCCATGCATTGTGTCCTAATGAAGCATCAAGTAGGATGGGTGTGGATGTTCCATGCTGGAAGTAGCCACCAGTATTGTGGCCTTTCTAAAGTTATTATTCTCACTGTGGAGACAGTCGTGAAACACTGATTTACAGTTAGGCACACGATCTAATTCTGTAGCGACTGCATTTTTTTCCCCTGTTTGGAAATGCCTTATGGCTGATTTTCTTTTGCATATTTCAGATATTTGGGGAATTTTCCTGAAATCTGTAGTGGCGAACTGAAGCCTGGCAGCAACGCTTTCTGTAGTTGGAGCAGTTGTCTAGAAAATCTGCTGAGTTAGGCTTGTATTTTTTTTAACAAAAATCTTCATCTCTGCTGCTGCCGCTGTGGATCTTGTTGTTTACAATGTTTTGTTCCTTCCTTACCTACAGATGTATTTCACTTAATAAAGACAATCACAGTCTTTACATCATAGTGTTGTAACACCAGACTTGTTTTGTGATGCTTTGACTGTGATTGCTTTTTGGAGCTGCTGAGAGTGTCTTTGGTGTTTTATGGATTATATATCTTCAGTATATTTCTCCATATTTTCATTGCATTTGTAGAGCAAGGCTTTTTCCCTCAACTCTCCAAGATCATCTTTACATTCCCATGCGTGGTGCTTAATGAAAGACTCTGTAGCTTAATTTAGTGCCAACAGGTTTTGAAGGTTTTTGAAGTGTCTTAAGGTTTTGAAGGTAGCGAGACCAAATCCAGGAGGAGTTCTATTTTTATTAAAAAATACCTCTGGTTTCTTATTCTCTGCATGTCAAATGGGTCACAACAGTAGCACTTAATTATCTTTATCTACCCCTCTACTGTCTTCTTAGCATTATTCAAATTGCTTGTATTCAAGATGCAAAACTTAATCTTCAGCAGGTGCTTGATCTTTCAACCCTTATTTATATGAGAAAATGAAATCAGTGTCACTGGAATTTTTCCAACAGTGGGATTCACTTTCTCTGTGTCTAATCAGCTCCTGGATGGTGCAGGGCACTACTGGGGATTTGCATCCCCTGTTCTTCACTGGTGATGTACAGAGGATGGCTGAGGAGCAATATATGTAACCTGCTGAGACCCTCTGGGTGGTACACGAGCGCTCACAGAGGAGGATGCTTTCTGTCCCTTTGCTCAAGGATGCACATTTCTGGCTGAATGGTCCGAAGTCAGAACAGTGGATGAAGTCTTCTCCTGCACCCTCTCATGGCACACAGGGTCCACCCTGCTGCTTTGAGAGGAGCAGTTTTTCCACTGAGTCAGTGTTTTGTCTCCTTCTGAGGTTTCACTTCTGTAGTTACAGGCTCGTACATCCTTACAAGGAGTATAATACATAACTACAGGTGCTTATTGACTGGGGCACTATTGAGTTACAAATAGACTTGCCTGTCCCTCGGACGGGAGTTGGGGAATGAATTATTGATAAGGCCTGTGGTGTAATGAGGGAGGGTGGAGATGGCCCCTCTGACTCTGCTGCAGCTCAGACACATCAAAGGGATGTGCTGAGAAGCTGCTGCTTGCACACTGGTGCCAATGGCAGCAATACATCTGCAGAGGAAGGAGAAAGCACAGGGCTTAATTACCAGACACTCAATTCCAGAGTCATTAAAGGGGGATGAGGTTAATCTTCTGGTTCCTCTGAGCTGAACACGGCCTGCCAGGATCTCACCCAGATCTCTGCACTTTTTCAGTGAAAGCAGAAATTTTCAGGACATGACAGGGCTGGTGATGGGAAATGAACTTTGCCTCCAAGTGCTCCCTAAACAGCAGACAGGGCTTAAAAGGATTATTCACCTGAAGGAAGGAGAGTTGATTTGTGACTGATCAGGAAAATCAATGAACCACAAATCATTTCTAACCCAGTGTCCTCTGCAGATGACTCATGGACTGGCTGTGACACCCCAGAACAAAGAGGACCCCTCTTCTGGATGTGTCCCTTAACATTTCCAGGTGCAAACCTGGCTGACAGCACGGTGGTCTCAGGGGTGATGGTGTGCACATTGATTTATGGATGTTACTTACATAGGTACACCAGACTGGGATAGAGCAAGGGTTGAAGAATTAGTCCTCTGTGAAAATGACATTTTGAAAAGTGTTCTCCATGAATTTCAGATCCACCCTTAGCTTTTTTTGCTCTGTTGACTGTAAGGTGCATAAATTATGGAGCTGTTTCTGGGCGTCTGAGACAGTGGGTGTTCTAACTTCATCTGGCTTTGCAACCTCATGATACAAAAGTCCCATCAGTTCCCCTCCCATTAGAGCTCTTTGCAGGGTAGAGCATAACCAACTGTTTTGCACCAACTGTTTTCAGCTCATGGCTGTGTCCAAATGTCAAGATGTAGAAAGATATTCTCGTGGCATATACAGAAATACTTAAGTAAATGAAGTGTTTTCATTACAGCAAGAAGCAGCTTGTGCAATTCCTGAAATACTGTCATTTCATCTTCCAGAGACCAAGACATAACAGGAAAAAATTCACCTCCTCATTCCAATCCTGTCAAAACTCTTGTAGCTTGTTCCATAGAAAAAATGTGGTTGAGATTTGTTCCCTTCAGTTACTTTTTCCCAATCACCTCTCTCCCACTGATGGCAACTTTATTTGCTCAGATACTTATCAAATAGCCTAGATGTCTGTGGAAGATTTTAAAGAGAAGATGTAGGGTTAATTCCAGCTAAATTTGAATATGTTCTGATATAAAATGTAATCTCCTGTCATCAGCGGTTCTCATAAATGCTACTTCGCCAAAATGCTCAGTTTCCAAGCTGTGCTTTGATATACAGTTTATCCATTCACCACTCATTTTTGATTGGTAGTAAAGGCTTTTAGTAAGGATGACAGAAATGTTTTATCCACCATCATAAACATGGTTTTATTAAAAAAAAAAAAACAGAAAAGGGTAGGAATGAGAAAAATGCAGGTCCCCAATCCTCTTTTCATAACTTATTGGGTAAGACTTTATAGCTGAATCAGCTGCTGAGTTGCCATGTTTTTATCTAGGAAGATGCAAATTTAAGTGTTTCTGGGCTGTAACTGCGGTACGTGCAGGCTCTGGGGTACCCACAATTACTGTCTGAAGGCTTAGTACTGTGGGAGAGAAATAGGCAGTTTATTGCATTCATTCTCCCAGCCTGGATATTTACAGAGAATGCAAGAGCAGCCCTTTACCCCAGCCCTCTTTGTAATGCACAGAATTTATCTTTTTGGACTTTTCTCTCAAAAACTCCCTGTGTATTTAATTTTTTTAAGCTTTACTATGAATGAGCTCTTTCAGGACCTACACGAAATTCAGTGAGGTCTTGCAACAAGAAGTCCCAGCCCCTTGGATTGCCACGGACCCTTCCAAGAAGTCAAGGAACAGGGAATTTTTACACTAATTTCAGGACCAGTCACTACTGGTGACTGCTGGTTCCTCCAGATTCTGCTGAGTTTTTTCCATCATACCCTATGTAAAGTCTTGGTGCAGACCCTTTCAGAGGTATGGAATCTCATTGGGATGTGCCCCAGGGAATATTGGATAGTGCCCGCCAAAGAAATATTTTACAGATTGGCTTTCTACTGGATGAGATTGAACCTGCTGTGTCTCATAAATCTTCATGCCACCCACTGCTCCTCGGTGCCTGACCCTTACCCTGCTCATTAAAGTCTGCTGCAACTCCTAACAATGCTCAGGAGACTCTGGGCAAGCTCAGAGACCTGTCCACTGTGGTGTTTTTCATACAAATGTCTTAACATCCCAACAGCCATGACAATGTCCATCCTTTGCAATGCAGCAGCCAAACCTACCACCTTTCCAAACCAACCCTTCCCCAGGGTCTCTGGGAAGACATCAATCAAATAAATAAACAAGACAATAAATTTGGAATTGATGCTGAATACTTGGAAGTGCTGTATATTGAATTTTACCTATTTTTATTGTTTGTGGAATGAGCTTTTGTTTTATGTATCATCATCTGTTTGATATACTGATTTTGTATTATTTCATCATGTTTCCTGGGAAAAACAGAGGAGAAAAAAATTACTACCAGCTCTTAAGTGCACAGATGAACTAAACCAAAATCCCAGAGATAAAAATGAGATTTAACGCAGCGTGACAAAGTGAGGTGGAGGTCATCCTGGGAAACAATGCTGATACTTGTAAGAAGAAATGCTTCAGTAGCTTCCGTGGCACAACTTTCCTCCTGACTTTCTGAGCACAGTAAATTAATAACTAGGAAATAGAATTGTTATAAATCTTGCAGGATCCTCTAACAGGCCTCTCGTGTGATGGGAGAAGCCATTCAGGAAAGTGGCTGATCTGGAGTCTCTTCTCACAATATTTAATTTTGCAGAATTAGGACCTAAGTCCTGCCTACAGACTTTTTGTGTGAATTTTGAAAGATTCTTTAGTTTTACCCCATTTGTAATATTTTTCCCCCTCTTCCTTATAATCCCAGGAAGTTTGGAGCTGTTTTACGTGAGGTCTCAGGGAGTGACCTTGATTAGTCTTAGTGTCTGTATTCACTTCTATCCAAGAGGATTTGTGGGAAGAATTGTAACCATTTGGTATTTGCTGCCTGTTATTCTTTTCACATTTTTTGGCTGAAATTTTCAACAATGGGCACATGCAGTACTGTGTGACCAAGGCAGCCAATCCTGATTCCCTGGGGCTGAAAACCAAATTTACTGTAAAAGCAATATCGCTATGTTTTCTTTACTCTCCCTTTTCTCAGAAGCACCTTCTGCCATCTCTCTGGGACAGGCTAGTTTAGTCCAATTTATGGGGCAACCTCCCACCAGAGTGAATGAATGATCTCCCTGCCCCATTTTGCAGAACACAGCAGGGAGAAACGTGAGCACTGCTGAGCTGGGCAAAACCAAGGACCAGAGCCACGGGATCAAGGGGAAAATGTTGTTTTGGCAAGACCAGGTCACTGTGCATGGAGGGATGATCAGCTGGAGCACATGAACAGTCTTGGTCCATAACAACTGTCAGAGACCCCTGACTTCAGAACTGTGAGCATTTTGATACAGGGACTTATGAATTGTCCCGAGCACTCAATATGCTAATACCAGAGAGGAAGGACTAGGAGACAAGCTGGAGACCCCATTGGGCAAGATGAGCTCCCAGAGCAAAATGTGCTTGGCTGGCTGTGACCTACAGGTGAGGACCTCATCACAGGACTGGTCAGAAGACACCCTCAGCCAGCACAACATACTCTTCCCTGCTTTCAAGCAGTTGTGCCAGAAAAGATTCAGGCTAAAAAAGATAAAGAGTTCTATGTTCAGCTGCCAGCTGGACCCTGAGGTTTACTTTAAATCAGCTCATTGTTCTTCCTGCTTTTTCTAAATGCAGCGTTGCTGATCCCAGAAGAAGTGTACGTGCTAATTGTTTAAGGATGTAATAGCTCTGGACTCCCCTTGGAGAGCTCTCTGTCTCCCGCGCCTCTGTTCCACCCCTTGTGGGGAAATATATTAAGGAATTTAATATTATTTGGAAAACTGATCACAGGAATATGCTTCTTTTCCCCTGAGCACCATTGCAGTCTCATAGTGACATTAGCTTTCCTGTCCACAGGCCCCTGCCAAGTGCTTGCCTGTCCCACCGTTCCAGCATATTTTGAACTCTTTTCATTTTTATAGTTTCCTTTTTATTTATAGCTCCCTGTTATACTCTCCTCCTTCTTCCCCAGCATCTGCAGTCAGGCAAAAAAAGCTGAAGAACACTGGTTCCCAGAGGTACTTCCAAAGTTTGAGTAGCTTCTTCCCTGTCACAAGCCTGTCAATAAAGAGCTTGATGGGGTCTCTGCCTCCCAGTCAGGGGTGGGATCTGATTTCCCAGGTTATCAGCACGAGACAAGAACAGATTTGTTTTCAAGCCTCTTTATTAAAATTCTGCCTCACACAGCAGAGCTGAATGTTCTCTATTTCAAAAGTTACCTTGTAGTTTGTGTTTGAATAAAAAATGGCATTAGAGACTGGAAGCTGTTTTGGTATTTTTGGTCTTCTGTCTTTAAGGAGAACACAGGGAATTTCCATTACAAGGCTTTGGAAGACTAAAAGTCCCACCAAGCATGCATATTATTGACTAAAGCAGGACTCTGAAAAATAATATACTCCAAAGTACGCACATCTCCCTCTACCCAGGTGAGAGAATAAACAACACAACTGTTTAATGCATTACTGGATAGAACCAAACACGGTTGTGCTGATCATAGTGTAATCACCCATTTAGAAGAAATATTAATAAGCCCGAGAATGTAAAGTCAGATTTTAACACTATTTAACAGGAGTGAGTTCTACTTTCACAGCACAGTGCAAGAAGTTGAGGCTTTCTGTGGGCAGAGCAGTGTTCCACGCCACGCTGGAGGCTGAAAGAAGATGTTCCCACACATTGTTTTTGAGGGGTTATGGGTAAAATAGAAAGGGCATTCAGAAGCTGTAAAAAAAACCCTTCAGTGATGTGAAGATTGTGCTTAGTTATTTAAAGCTGGTGAAGAGCACACTCCTTCCAATATATCACACCATCAGCAAACTCATTCAGTAGTGAAGCCAGTGGTAGATTTTTATATTTTTTAGTGAGAAAAGCCTCACCTTTCATCCTTGTTTTCTGAAGAATTTTTTTCCACAAATACAGTTAAAATACAGCCTTTATCTGTTTATACAAGGAGTAGCCTGATTAAAACACCGAGTCACAGCCTGTGTGTTGGTTCAGGGAAACAGACAGAAGAGCAACATGGAGAGCTGCAAATACAGGAAAATAACAGAAATCCAGGAGAATTTCAGATGGAAGAGATCTGGGGGGTTGGGTCACATATCCAAAGGTAATCAGATGATAAATTGTTCTAAACTGGAGTGTTGGAAATAAAAAAAAAATATTAATCTTCTAAGTATATTTGTGTTTCAGTTTGGATCTTGAAAAGCCAAAAAATAAATGCAATAATTTGGAGATTGAAACAAGAAGAAATAAATAAATCCCAGAAGATAAAATGCCAAAACACAGATTTAGATAAAGCTCTATTTTTGAGATATATACTTTGCAGCAGACATAAAGTACAAGACTCCCTCACATTGCAACATGTATGCACAGGCCCAGTCAGAGGTACTTACATTTGCAGGTTTGGGAAGACTTCTGGAAAAAACAAGCTTTAGGAATTTTCACTGTCCTGTCCACACCTGTTAGACTTCTCACACTATGAACTCCTGAATGATAGAGTTCACTGACAGGATGTTTCCCAGAAATTAACTTTTCTATAAGAAAGTTCTAAGCACATGCCAAAAACGTAATTAAATTGTGTCAGTCTTTCTTATTGGTCTTCTAAAACTGAAATTATGTCTGCACCCTCAGCAACACCTTCAGTAGGGTCACAGCTATGTCACCACTCCCAATGAATTTTAACATCTTGATTTCTGCCTGCCATAATAAAATTGCAGCAGCACAAGATCACTTAAAACCATAACTGCCTAATTTCAGATATGGGATCAATCTGATCTTTTTATTATTTGAACAGCACAAACTCTACTAAAAATAATTAATTAATTAAATGACTAGTTTTAAATTCTTTGCTCAGCTCTGCTTGTGGCCTTGAAAGAACAAGGTATAATCAGTGCAGTTCCTAATTAATGATACATTTCCAGACACTCCAGATTAGCAGTTAATGTTTAGGAGGTTCATTGCTTTCATGCAGCTGGTGCATGGCTGGGAGATGAGAGTGCTTTGTGCCAGTGCTTCCAGGAGCTGGTGGTCCTTGAGAAGATACCCTTGCAGATGCTGAAGCCTTGGAAAGGCCCTGGGAAGAATTTTGCAGCAGCTTCCTTAATGGCAGAAAGGATAATTCTGCGTTTAGCTAATTCAAGTGAAGTCAATCCAAAGAAAATTGCTAGGCAGGCTTTATCAGTGCTGTTGGGATGGATAAATTACACAGGCACCTGAAAGTAAAAAAAAAAGCAACAAGCTTTCACTGCAGCTGCACTGAGTGCTTAGCATCTGTGTCTACCTCCCAGCTATCTAGGACTTGCAAACAAGGCAACCTGACAACACTATGGTAGCTCCCCTGGGCTGGTGTGCTCTGAAACTACGTTGAGCGCTACATTCATTGGTCAATGAGTGAAGGAAGGCAGGGAAGGGGCCAGTTACATTCTGTGAAAGACCATTAGGCTACAGCAGCAGACAAGTGGTTTTAATCTCTCTTTGACCTGATGGGACCCAAAGAAGATGGAAATGGGGCTACACTTGAGTCACAACAGACCAAAGTCAGCCTCAGTCCAGAGGTGTGTGAGAGTCATTGTGCTGGAAAAAGAATGAAGAAACAAGCTGGATGATGGGAAGCCTCTAGTAAGTAGGGTGTTCCTGAGTTGTGCTCCTGACTCTCTTTTTGCATCTTATCAATGACCTTTCAATGTCTCATGTATATGCATACAGGACTTTGCTTCCAAGAAACCCATTTTAATTTGCTATAGGAGTGCAGCCATGCTGTCCCAGGTCAGAGGTCTCCTGCCAACAGCTCTTCTGCTGCCCTTCATAACCATGTACCTCCTAGTAGCTTGGTCTTGTGCACTGCTGTAGCTCCTCCACCTTTGGCGAGAGGTCCATCACTGATTTTACAGTGAGGGGAACTGCACCTTTAAATTGCTTCTGGGACAGTGGATCTAAAAAATGTGCTCTGTGATGTCACTATCATATTTTTCTGACCTCTTTCTCTGATTGAGAGCACCCTGAGTCCTCACCTCTGCTGCTGCTTCCTTGCCCTTTCCTGGACTGTTCTTTCACACTCAGACTACCACATCCTCCTATCTCCCACTCTCAGTCCCTGATCCTAACTCCTCAGACTGCCACACTCCTTCCCTGGATCCCTCTCCTGCCTCTACATCTCCCAGACCTCTGACATGACCTCCTCCAGCTCCCTTGGCAGCCACAGGCTGGGTGCCTTGCCGGGAAGGTCATGTCTACCAGGGAATATCAGAAAAGCTGCTCTGAACATTATTAGGAAGGGGAATCAGGTGCTCAGAGTAGTTGCATTCCTGGATGGCAGACAAATTTGGAGATGTCTTTCTAGTACTGCCACAAGTTGATGTCAAAGCTCCATGGAGAAAATGTGCCTGCTCATACCAAGAGACTGCTTGTGCCCAAGATGTCTTGTTGAACTATTGGAGTGTTTTGTAAAAGATGGGATGGACATAAGAAGATACTGGTGGACAGCCAAGACCTGGGAGCACTCCTGTGCAGCTGGGAGGGGAGCTCAGCGTGAGACCTGGTGCAGAAGCTGAATGCAGCATACTACACCTGGACCTATCAGATGCTGGGGAAACTGGAATCTCCTCACAAAATCAAAATCCAACAAGTGCTCAAGCCTTTGTGTTTACACAGTCTTGCTCACTGCTACTTCCTATGACTGACACCATCAAGAAGAAATCCATCTGGAGGTGGCATGTGGACCAGGAGGCAGAGGGTACCAGAACAAAGGCAAGATGAGCTGGATGGTGCTGAGGTGATGACAACGGAGGCAGTAGCTTTCTCCTTCTGTTTTCTGTGGATGGGGCTGTGCAAGAGGGATGTCCATGGCAGAGACCAATGCACTCAGCTTTCCAAGACAGAGGGAGCAGCAGGTCTGGACCTTCTTGGTGTTCTGATTTCTGGCTCTTAGGGGATAACAAGGAGACAGGCCTTTGCTCTCACTCTGTAAGGCCACACCAACCTCCAATATAAATTATAGGTTTTGGTTCTTTGCCATGTACCTTGGATTTAAACTTCCCCTTTCAATCTGCATAAGCCTCTGTCCAAGGGCTAACTGAAAAGAGTGGAAAAATAGTTAAGTACTTTCTGAAAAATGTTGGAAAGTCTCCTTGACCTTCTATTCAGTAAAGTTAAACTACAGAGGGGCTTCAGAGACCAGTAGCTGTCAGCCATAACGGAGCTCACCTCATCTACTTTGCCCTGCAAAAGTCAGAAATCTAGTCTGAGATAGTTGCCCAAGCTTCCTCTGCAATCAGTGGAGACACAGAGACGAAATCATTTACCCCCAGAAGTGCCCATCTAGCCCAGTAACAGTACACAACTAGATTAGACCAGGCATTAACACCCCCTCCTTCAACATTTCATTTGATAGAAAACTGCAGTCACAGTGGCTGCAGGGCTAGAACCCGGTATCGGCTCCACTAGGGACCTGCAGATGCCTGGAGGGATTGACAAGGCAGATTGAAAAATATTAAATGATCTATGGTCCTGGGAGCATCCGCTGCACAAAATGTCACTGTGGGTATGTACAACACAGAGCAGCACAACTACCAGAGGTATTCCAGAAACCCTCATGAGCACATGAGTTTTCTGACAGACAAGATATGGCAATAATGACACAGAGTCATCTGTGTTGCTTGAGAAGATCTCAGACCAAGAAGAATTGCATTGCTAAGCATCAGAAGGATTCACAACTGAGAGGGAATCTCACAAGCCCATGTGATGGGGAGCAAGGGGTCTCTGGCACCGATGGAAATGTGCTTGGCAGTACTGGGTGATGCTACTGTCAGCCACTAATGGTTAATAGTACACCTGGTGGGAGAGATCTGTCCAAGGAACAGACCAGACATGATGGTCGCACAAGGCTTGTGTTGCAGAGTGCTGTCCAGAAAAGTTTCAGGGACTTGGCTCTTGGTGCTTCCTGAAAAACCACAGTTTCATCTCTGTAGTGCCTCTGCCAGAAACCATCTTCCCCAACACCATGTGGTCTGCTCACCTCCTCTCACATCTTCCTAACCTGGTGACACAGCTTCTGGCATAACCCTGTCAGGCAAGGACGCAGCCCCTACCTGCCCCAGCCTCAGCCAGGGGCACCAGGCTCCCATGGAAAACCATACCGATGGGTGAGCATCCCTGTCACCACAATACACATATACAGCTCTATGAAGCCTCTTTGGGTAATAGGATGCCCCAGTCTGTTGAAATAGCCAAAGAAGAGGGCATTTCTTCATCTTTTTAAGAAAAAATAATGCTAATGAGATGAATTGTCTCCTTGAAACAACAGACTGATTATCCCACTCAAGGATAAGGAAGGGAAGACAGATGTAGATTCAGCACTTCTGAAGGAAGACTCCTGAGAGTTGCCCAGCCTCGGAAAGAGCTTGAGCTGGATTTCATAATGAGGTTTTGCAGAGACATATCACTGGTTTTTCCTTTCTTTTTATTTTTTTCCTGTGCAGAGTTTAGATGGAATGACAGCAGGCACAGACCGCTTTCTGTGTTACGTTATTCAATAATAATCAAAGTGTTCATTTATTTAGAAACAAATCTCCTCCAAATGAAACAATCATGCTTGGCATGTTAGATATGACCCTGCATGCATGTACAGAAATGAAACACATTTCTAACCTGAAAAAGCTTTGTTATATTACTATGAAGTTTAAGTCATTTTTCTTATTCTATGTTAAGTTTATAAACAGTTCACAGTTGGAAGAAGCTTAATAGGATGAATAAAATATTTTAGACTCTAAAGATCAAGTTTGGGAAAATTTTAGGATCAATTATTCTGTTCTAAAAAATCAAAATTGAGTGCCACTGTTATTTGTGCAACCCCAACAAGAAAGCTTTCTCATCCACTCTGCTAGTCATGATGTTGCAATAAAATTCCAAATGCTATTTCCTCTGGCTGTTCTTGCAAACCATGGTGCTGGTCTGGCATACATCAGCACAGATGTTTTGGTAGAAAAAGGTGGTAATGAATTGAAATTGTTGCTAATATTAAAATTAGCTGTTTTCATTTCCACTTCCTACAATGCCCAGGAACAAAATCAATCCTAATTCGCCAGCTAAAGGGCAAACTTATAGAAATGAAGCAGCACTCGTTTTCAGCTCCTTTGAGGGTTCTGCAAACAACAGAGAAAGGAAGAAACTTAATCCCATTGCTTGTTATACCTTTATTAAGGCAGAAAGTATTGGAGGGACTCTGGAAATCTGAATGACTTTCCTTTACAGAAGACAAGGAGGTTCCTTTGCAAGGAGCAATTGGACAGGCTCAGGCACAATGACTTTGTGGTCTTCCGTCTTCACAAGGTGTTTCAAGTGAAAAGAGTTGAAGCTTCTTGTGTCCCCCTCTCTGCCTGCCCTCTTGCTCCCCTGTGCCCCATATACTGCTTGGCTGCTGCAGCCAAAATTCTTTCTCTGTGACTTTGGTCTTCTAAATATGAGCATTTTATCATCAGGCAATAATCATTCCATAGCTGCTACTGTCTTATGTGAAACTAAAATAGTTCTGACCTGGACTTAAAAGAAACGTCATGGGCCTCAGGCCAGTGTGGGAAAAACGATCTTTGTGATGACAATTGCAGAGCCATGGAGATGTACTTTTGCCAGGTGGAAATGTCATCTTCCCTCTGCTTCATGTTCATGCTTCTGCTTCATACACACTTGTAAGGCTGTTGTGTCTGTGCCATGCTTCTCCTTTTGACTTCCCCCAAACCCACCTCCCAATTAATTGACCTGCCTTATTAAGAACTAGGACTGTGTGTTCTCATCACTGACTAGGCAACAACTCCAACATCTCTAAGCCTTGTTCAGGCCTGACTGATAAGGTTCTGGGTTCCTGTCTCACCTTTTTCAAGGTGCAACCTTGCAATATAAGGGTTGTGATGCTCTTCATCATCCGCATCACCCACAGTTTTGTCTTCTCATGACTGTCCTTTCAGTCATCCTCCTGTCAGGACATGGCAGAGCTGCCGACACAGAAATGCCTAGGGAGAAAGTGGTTGCTTTGCCTTGAATCCAAGCAGAGGTGTGGGCCCAGGGGGAGCACGTTGATACACATGACAATGCCCTGCAGAGCAGCCCCATTCACACTTTAACCGAGAAGCATTTTAATTAATTGTCAACAGTTTTTTAATATATAGATTTAGCAGCTCTGCCTGAGTAAATGCTGTTTGAGAGATTAAATTCTGTTTGGATTAATGGCCTCTGACAGCTTTTCCTCCTTTGCAAACAAAGTGGGTTTGAAGTGTAATAAAATAGAGCGTGGGAGCATTGAACATGGAGAGCTGTTCAAGCTGGCAGCCAAGTGAAACATCAGCAGCCTCCATCCAGAGGAGCCCACAGACAAACACACCTTCCAGGCACAAAGGTTTTTTTTATCTGATGTGGCTTCAGGCTCTTCAAATGCCTCGGCTTCCTGTACAGTTGCTCATGGCAAAGCACAGCAATTGTGTGTAGAGAGTTTTTGAATGCAGGGCTATGGGGCTGACATCTGCAGTATCTGAAGGAGGATACTGAGCAGTTTTGTTTATTCTCTTTGTGTCATGATTGAGAGGAGACTAATCAACAATATGGTCACATAAACAGGTGGGATCTACTATCCAGAGAAGGCCAAAAAAGAAATGATGCTTATCCTAGGGCTGTAAGGAACTCTGATGAAGATGTGTTTTTTCCCCATGCTTGTAGCCAGCTCCCAGCTGGGTCAGCCTTTTAGACAGATCGTGATAATGATTAGTGAAACCTTTCTACCAGGGCACTGTTTCTTTTTCATGTGCAGTCCAAATTCCATGTTTTTGAGACTCAGGAGCAACTAGTTTAGCACCCAGACCATTTAGAGAGGGGAACAAATGAACAGCCTCACCATGAATCATTCTGCCCGCTGCTGAATTGACTAAGTCAATCCTACATTGTTCAACTACAACCATCCTAACAACCTCAGGCAAAAAATCCCAGATATTCTCCTTTCCATGATGCAAACAGATCTCCTTTGGATCTGCTGAGAAGAGAAGGAAAGACATTGGAGACAATGCCATGTTTGGGGCACGGTGTACAGGAATGTATAAAGGCATCTGCTCCTTTTCTGTTATGGGTACATCAACAGCCCTGAGCCAGGACTAAGATCCAGGAATAAGCAGCTCTGGAAAGGATGTCCTGCCTCCTTAGTTCTGGAAAGAATTGTGTAATTTGCATGGGAGCCTGACATGTCTATTCCCATGGCACTCTCTGCACAAACCCTGAAATCCCTTCACTGCACATTTCAGAAGAATATCTGTTCTTATTAGCCATTCCCAGTAAATTATGTATGGTTTGTTTGAATGTGTATAACTTTTAAGCCACTGGTATCTCAACAAGGACTGTAGTTCTGAGCTCACCTACTCTGATGGTCATCAGGTGGGAGAAGAGTGGAGAAACCGATGCGAAAGCCATGTCAGCCCTTAGGAACCTGTACACTATTGGCGCTTCTTCCCTGTAGATCATGGCACAGAGCTTGGCGCTTCTTCCCTGTAGATCATGGCATAGAGCAGTGTTTGAACTACTGAATATTTGTTGAAGCAATCCCTTTTTCATTATTTCAAAAATAAGGTTTCGTTCAGTATGCAGCATTGGCTTAGCCCGGTGAGCTTCTGGGGAACACTCCTCACCATGACTCAGTCACATGGGTGCATCCGTGCGAATGCTGCTTGCATTTCCTTAGAAATGCTCTGAGTTCAAAAGCAATGTACCTCCCTGGGGTTTCCTGAAGGCAGCACACCCATACTGGCTGCAGCAGTTTTGGCTTCCCCTGTCATGTGTGGTCTTTCTGACACCATCACTATCTCACCACTCTTTACATCCTCAAGGACCCTCTGCAGTGCTTCACACCACACCATAGGGCATGACCAGGTGACCCTGCTGTCATAAAAACATAAAAACAACACTTTGCTCAGCTGTTCTGCCGCCCTCCAAGGAGATCCTGGTATCTTCAGGCCACAGGGGCACCATACGGTGCGAAGGAGACCCAGGGCCAAGTACAGCACGGTGCCAATGGCCCAGTTCACTCAAGAAGGCAAGCAGCTTGGGCGAAAGAGAGTCTTAGCTGTTCTAATCCATGGTGTGAGGTCAGGCAGTGGTAGATGAAATGTAAATATAACCCTATACTTTTATGCCCGTATCCATTTCTTTCTGGTTCCCTTCTACTTGGGTCTGCAAACTGCCCTGCGCCTACTGCTTTTGAAGCATGGAAACCAGGGCAAGGGAGTCAAAAAGCATTAGTGGGAGAAGCATTGGCTACTTTTAGTTTGGGTTATAAGCAATTTTTTTTACCAATTTGTAGAGTTTCTTTTGAGACAATATTCTTTCTCACTGTAAGATGACTATAGAGGGCCAGTAGGAATAAAGGGGAAGGGAGAATTATTTTTAAATAATTTTTTAAGGGAGAAGAATTAAATATTCTTTTAATAATTTTTTTTTAAGGGAGATTTTTTTAAAATAAATTTTGTGTCTGGTGTTTAAGACTTTTGCTGCCCCTCACAATGACCCAATGGAAAGGAAGTTGCTATTACTCTATTGTCATTTGGAGAGATAGGACATCTTGAGCTTCCTGCTCATGGGATTTGAAAGCTGCAATGCATGAAAACATCAAGAAGAAACCCAGGAGAACTAGCAGCAGCAAACTCACTTTGATTGAAGAGTTAATCAGATCATACTTTTAATGAACTTGTTGAATTCCTAATTGTTTTAAAGTATAGACTTGAGAACTCTGAAATGTGTATATGTTTTATTCATGAAAATGGAACTTAAAGACATTAAAGAACATGGTTTGTATGACAGTTTTATGAACTTTAAATTAATGATTTTAACAAAGGATCCAAAGCATATTAGGATGTAATTATCAAATAACTTGTTAATGATATCGAAGAGCTATATAGTATGACAGACCATTGCTCTGAACTCTGAGCCCTGTGTGATTATTTTGGTGCTAGGAAGGAGCAAACTGCAGCTTCAAAGCCAATGAAAATTTTCATTAGAAATAACATTCAATAGCTAACAATAATCAGGATTAATGGCACTGTCAATGTGGATTCAACGAAGAGGAATTTTTGAACTTAAAAGTGTACCAAAAATCACTTGAAGCAAAAGCTGCTTTCCCAAATCATGTTATTTCATAGCAAAATCATTTCCTTTGACATACACAGACCTTCTCTGTCTGTCCGAACATGGATTGCCCTTTAATACAGAACAGGGTGGAATGTTTAGAGATAAGGTACACATTTTCAACAGTAACTCAATGAGTCATGTGGTGAATCAATGGGAGTCCTTAAACTTAAATTGCATGTCTTCTTTCTAAAGGTCTGCTTTAATTCAACCCCAAGTTGAAATACAAAACGCAGGGTGGAAAACGCCGGTATAAAACTGAAATCTCTATTCTTCAGGAATTTTTAAGATTGCAATTTTATGTTTTGCCCTAAGTTGGGTTCTAACAAAGCAAGTTAGAAAAATCCCCTAAATATTTCATTTTGACACTACCTATATATTTTGGTTTGGTTGTATTTTTAAAACTCACTTTATATACATATCAAGTCTCTTATCCATAGGGAGATAACCCATGTTTTATATTACCACTGCTGTTAGCATTAGGTTGGACACAGAGCTTCCAAGCATAAGCTCTTCCAAACAGTTCTGTTTTCCTGCATCGTGGACATCACCTGTCTTTATTCAAGGCAATTTGTGTTTCTCTGCATGGTGCTGCTGAGTCTAACCCAACGTCACATCATCTCAGAAAGAGCCAGGGGAGCCCAGGAAAGAGACAGGGGTTTCCTCAGGACCAAGAGGAGGAAGCAGTGACTGGTATTTCTGAAGCATGTTCCCTTGTCTCACTGGTGCAGATGTGGTGTGCTGCAGACATACAGATACTGTGATTAAGGTTTGGGAGCCATGGGTTGTGGGGAACATGTAAATACACTGATTTGACTCTGAGCAATGGGTCACATGCATCTGAGCAGCTCTCTGAGCATCAAGTCCTCAGTGCTGGTGTCACCCTCACATTTCCTTATCCAAGGTGTCCTCATTCCCCATTGCCCTGGGAAATGGAGAGCTGTATGTGTACAGCAGCTTGCTTGATACTAGCCAGATAATATGTGTTACAAATAATAAATCAATATGGCTAAATCCAGCATAAATAGTATTTTTTTTCACTATGTTCTTGCCAAGTGTTCTCAACATCACAGCAGAGCCCAGAGGGAGATGCCCACTGCTGGTGAGGATTTGTACCATTTAGGAAGTCAAGAGCCTTTTGTGTATCAAGCAATTATCTAAATAGAAGGATTCGTTTTAATTGTTTGCTTATTTTTCTGGGAGTGCCAAACAAACGTTCTTTCTGTAATGAAAGCAATGAACCAATGTGACTTCTCTGAACCTGAAGGCATTTAATCTACAAAGCTCCAAGCGGAGTCTCAGTCTGCCTTTATTTGGAGCCAGGAACGTGTGAAATAGAAGCACTCTGCCTTGGTGGTAAAAGGCACAGAGAAAGCAGAGCTGCTGAATGCCTTCTTTGCTTCAGTCTTCACTGCCAAAGTTGCCCTTCATGAACCTCAGACCCTGGAGACAAGGGGGATGGTCTGGAGAGAGGAAGATTTTCCCTTTATTGGGGAGGACTGGGTTAGAGACCGCTTGGCCAAACTAGACATCCATAAGTCCATGGTCCCTTAGGGGGTCCTAGTGGGATGCACCCACGAGTGCTGAGAGAACTGGCAGATATTATCGCTGAGCCACTCTCCATCATTTACAAGAGGTCTTGGAGAACAGGAGAAGTGCCTGAGGGCTGGAGGAAGGCAAATATCACACCAGTCTACAAAAGGGCAAGAAGGAACTACAGTCCAATTAATGTTACCTCTGTCCCTGAAAAAATAATGGAACAACTTGTTCTGGATGTCATCTCCAAACACATTGAAGATAAAGAAGTTATTAGAAGTGGTCAACATGGATTTACCAAGGGTAAATCATGTTCGACCAATTTGATAGCCTTCTATGATGTTGTAACTGGTTGGTTAGATGAGGGGAGAGCAGCAGATGTCATCTGGGGGCTAGATGAGGGGGGCAGTGAGGTGGACTGAGTCCTGGCTGTGTGACAGAATTCAAAGGGTTGTCATTAACGGAGCAGAGTCAAGTTGGAGGGCTGTGACCAGCAGCGTCCCCCAAGGGTCAATACTCGGCCCAGTCCTGTTCAACATAATCATCAATGACCTGGACGAAGGGACAGTGTATCCTCAGCAAGTTCATTGATAATATCAAACTGGGAGGGCTGGCTGACACTCCAGAGGGCTGTGCTGCCATCCAGCATGATGTGAACAGGCTGGGGGGCTGGGTTGAGAAGAACCTAATGAGGTTCAACAAGGACAGATGTAAGGTCCTGCACCTGAGGAGAAAGAACCCCAGGCACCAATACAGGTTAGGGGTGGATCTTCTGGGAAGCCCTACTGAGGAGAAGGATATGGGAGTCCTGGTGGATAGCAAACTTTTCATGAGCTAGCAATGTGCCCTTGTGGCCAAGAGGGCCAATGGAATCCTGGACTGCATAGGGAAGAGTGTGGCCGGTAGGTCGAGGGAGGTCATTCTTCCCCTCTGCTCTGCACTGGTGAGGCCACAACTGGAATCCTGTGTCCAGTTCTGGGCTCCCCAGTTCAAGAAAGTCAGGGAACTACTGGAGAGAGTCCAACATAGGGCAATCAAGATGATTAAGGGATTGGAGCACCCCTCTTACGAGAAAAGGCTCAAGGAGCTGGGACTCTTTAGCCTGGAGAAGAAAAGACTGAGGGGAGACATTATTTATGTTTATAAGTATCTAAAGGGTAGTTGAAGGATGATGGAGCTGGACTCTTTTCAGTGGTTTCCAGTGATAGGACAAGGGGTAATGGGCATAAGCTGGAACATGGGAAATTCCATTTAAATATGAGGAAAAACTTCTCTACATTGAGGGTGACAGAGCCCTGGAAGAGGCTGCAGAGAGAGGTCATGGAGTCCCCTTCTCTGGCAATTTTCAAGACCCACCTGGATGCTCCTGAGTAATGTGCTCTGGGCAACACTGCTTAGCGGGGGAGTCAGACTAGATGGTCTCTAGAGGTCCCTTCCATCTCTGTCAAATCCATGAATTAGAAAGGTGGATGTGCCACATCTTGCTGCTGCAGAGGACAGTTCTCTTCCACTCCCAGTAATAGCTCTGGGGAGGGATCCGTAATTCTTTCACCTAGAGAAGCAGTTTTCTTATTGAAAAAATACACCAAATTATTCTGGTACAGTTTACTTGTGGCGACCATGATGTATGTAATTTCATTTGCCTTTCACTTAACTGTTTTTATATTTTTCATTCAATCTTTATCATACAGGTATTATTAACACTTAGGTCACAGTAACAAGCCAGAGGGACATTTTTTTCCTGTTTCAGATACAGGTATTATACTCTTTACTCTTCAGTCATACCCTGTCACCCCAAACCTGATAACTGTACTGGAGGCATTTGCTACAAGTGTGTCTTGGCATGCTTAGTCATTCCAAATTCTGGACTGAGGTTACTGAGCCCCCTTTTCCAGAGTTGATTATCTCGGTTTTCTGAGATTTGCTCTCACTTCAATTGTGACCTCTTCTCCCAGCCATGATTTTGCTCCCTTTGGCCAACCCACAATGAGTAATTACTACATCATTTGAACACCAAGTACTTGCTTCATTTTGCATGCTGCCTGAACCTGCCCTTAATCTCACCTCTACCTCTCCATTATCATGGCTACAGGTCTATCCTTGTTCTCATTTTCTTTGAACAGCAAGAGAAACTTTACCTCTTTTCCCTTGATAACATTTATAAGGTCAAGCCCTGAATGACCTTTATAATTTTCATTGTATTCCCACATTTCCTGATGGCAGGAAGTGATTCCTTGTTCTTCAAAACCCACTTCAATATACTAAACTTTGCTGAACTATTAATTACTAATTAATTGTCTGTTGCATTCAATAAATATGCCATAGCTTCTCACAATCTAAGATTTAGCTCTTTAATAAGCACATGCAGGAGTCACAACTCTGCTGTTATTAAACCCTTCAGAGACATAGCAAATTATAAGTTCAGCTTTTCTTTCTCAAACATATCCTTTAATGCTGGAAATTTTAAAGAGGAAAAAATGCAAAGGCAATTGTAAACAAATTGGTCATGAATATGGATAGTTTAGCAAACCAAAAGTAACGGTAACTTTCCAAAAGCCAAGGACTGAGCTCAGGGGCTGGGAATCCCTTCCAATCTCTTTGATCTCTTAAGAAACCAAATATTAACAGCATGATATGAAGAACGTTCCTAAGGAACTATTATTACATTCACAGGGAACTTGGAAGACCTTAGATCAAGGTGTGACCTGGCCAGACCACTCAGGTCCATGTTCTGGGTGTCATGATTTCTCTGTGGTTTACTTTCCCAAGTTCAGCTGTGGGCAAAAGTAATGCCTTAGGCCAAGAGATAGTGGAAGGATTAATGTCTATAAGATGTGGTGGTATAGATCTGCTGCAAAAAGCATGTGAACTCCAAAAACTATAAGCCTGTCACATCATCTTCCCCTCACAACCACAAAGAAAGCAGCAGGAGGAGGAAGTGAAAATTGTGTAACAAATTCCATGGGCATGCACAGGGATAAATACAAAGCCTAGGCAGTTTTACTACTGGTTGCAGGAGAGCTGGCATGCCTGCCCAGCAGAGGAGCTACAGGCTAGTAAGTGGAGCAGTAAAGGAAAATAAAGATTAGGCTGGCTGTTAGGAGGACTTGAATGATGCAGGACTGCACATAGAGAGCCCCGAGATAGCATCTCAGCATGTCTCTGAGATCTGCTGTTTGGGCTCCCAGCAGGACTTACCATGATTTCCTTGTCCAGGTACAACATGGACACCCCACTCTCCAACCCACTCAAGCTCCAACAGCATCCTGGCCTGTTTCAGGAATAGTGTGGCCAGCAAGACTAGAGAAGTCATTGTCCCCCTGTACTGGGCACTGGTGAGGCCCCACCTCGAGTGCTGTGTCCAGTTCTGGGCCCCTCATGACAAGAAAGACCTTGAGGTGCTGGAGTGGGTCCAGAGAAGGGCAATGGAGTTGGTGAGGGGTCTGGAGAGTAAGTCTTATGAGGAGCAGCTGAGGGAGCTGGGGGTGTTCAGCCTGGAGAAAAGGAGGCAGAAGGGAAGACCTTCTTGCTCTTTCCAACTCCCTGAAAGGAGTGTGTAGCCAGAGGGGGTTGGATTCTTCTCTCAAAGAACAGGCAATGGGATGAGAGGAAATGGCCTCAAGTTGCGCCAGGGGAGGTTTAGGATGCATATTATGAAAAATTTCTTCACTGAAATGATTCTCAAGCCTTGGAAGAGGCTGCTCAGGGAAGTGGTAGAGTAGCCATCCCTGAAGGTATTTAAGAGCTGGGCAGATGTGGTGCTGAGGGACATGGGTTAGTGATGGACTCAGCAGTGTTAAGTTCATGGTTGCACTTGAGGTTTTTAAAGGTCCCTTCCAGCCTAGACCATTCTATGATTCTATGTTTGGAGAGGGCAGGAAGACACATCTCCTGCTGCCTGTGTGAGGGGTCATGCACACGAGACCTGAGAACACCTGGGGAGAGGGACCATCCTTCTGCCCCTTCTGCAGATGGGCTGTGGTGGTACAGGGCAGCTTCTCTGCTCTCCATTGCTTGCCCTGAGCTGCTCTTACGCCCAGGGCATCCTCCACCGCCTGCCCAAGAAGAACATCTCTGCGACCTGTGCATTGCACAGCAAGGAACTCACTGAGTCCCATGGGGTGCCCCTTCAGGAGGATTGAGACAAGCCCTCTGGACAGACACCCAGGCATAGTTTAAGGAGCAACGGACTCCTCAACACAGCAAAAAATGCTTTATTTCCTGTGGAACTGCTGAAAAGCTGTCATCCTAAGAGAACCAAATTGCTATACCTGTTAGTGTACAACTGTTTTCCTCAGATAATGGGTTTTATCTTCAACGAATTGGATGGTTTGTTATAAAATAATGTTAAGCACAATGAAATAATAAGCAGCTGGTGTATTTTCTTGTTAAAAAAAAAGACATTTAAGTTGTAAACTTCGTAACAGCAGAGCACTGCTATTGAAGGAAATGGGTGATAAAACAGTTATTTTTTTCCAATAAATATTTTGTATGTGATGTATTCAGAATGTATCAATTATTTATCTCCTTATATGGTTGAGATGTGCACTTTAATAAAATGTAGAAAGGTTTTTAATTTTTCTGAACAATAAATGCAATTGATTTTGTGACTAGCATGAAGAATAAATTGACTCTAATGTCTTTTTCTTGTAGTATTTTGTATTGTTTTATGTGGAAATATTGAGTTTAATAGATTTTAAGAAAATATTCAGCTGAAATGGCCAAAGAGAAGGATAAATCTCATTAACTCAAAATTCTTCATTTTCCATATGCAAATATGTAAGGATTACCATTATCTTTTCTTTCATCTGAATCACAGTGTTTGTCATGTTTATTTGTTCTGTATTTTCATAAACATTTAGGATGATTAATAATTTAGAAAAGATATTTAATTTTGGTGTAATGAATTCATGCAGGCAAAATAAATATGCAGGGTAAGTAGTCGCTTTGTCTAGTAGCTATTAAACATACTTTACTCTTTTTGTTCATACCCACTTGAAATACATGAGCCTGGCTTTGGCAGGCTAGAACAGTCTCTCACCTTAACACCTTATTTTAATGTAAATCCAGGGTAGGTCCCGTAGCCAGGGGAGTGAACTCTAATTTATATCTGTGCATTTCGGCACAGTTCCAGGTGCCGCATGGAAATTGCTCCTTACTTACAGCGCAGCTTCTCCGTGGGCTGTCACCTCGGAGAGTCTGATAAGCTCTGCTCATAAAAGGGGTTGTGCTCAGTCAGGCACAGCTCGTTCACCTCAACCTCCTCTCACCAATCATACTCAACAGCAGAAGATTACAGCAACGGGGCAGGCATATAATGACAATTCCCCAGGGAAAAATCTCTCAGGGCAGAAGGAATTCCTACTTGCTTGTAGTCTTAAACAGCTTTTCTTCCAAGAGTTTGCTGCATCTCTTCCAGACTGGCAGAGGCTTCAGCGTTGATGCTCCACGTCTTCATCCTGAGATACAGGACATGTGCAGACAACATATTGCTTCAGTTAGCTTTCATTAGAGCTTAGATACATGCAATTTAGGTTTGCACATGGTCTGTCCTGATGTCTGACATTTTGAGTTTGTGTTACAAAAGACTACACGCAAATTACAGAATTAAGAAATGATTAAATTTTAGCTCTGAAATCGCCAGCTTTGTATATTTAAGATTTAACTTTAAATTTTACTTGTCACTATCAATGGCAAATGACAGCTTGGCCTGAAATATCAGTTCAGAATTCCCTCTTTTTTTCTTTGCATATAAATTTGATATCAGGTTCTAGCTTTAGGATTTGGTCCCCTCTTCTTACACCAGTGCTTGAACACCGATGGCAGAACTTGACAGCTTTTCTAAGACTCGTGTCTAGCTGTTTGCTTTGCCATTAAAGTCAAACCTTCTATTCCTCTATCACATGCTGACTTCTGGGTGCAGAAAAGCCATGATACATACCAGCAGCAATTTGCCCGCATATGGTACTCCCAGCTGCAGTCAGTGTTTCCAGCCACACTGATCCCCACCTGCCCCACGTTTCTGGGGAAGTTCACAGCTTGGGACAAGACCAAAGCATCCCCCATCCACCCTGGTTCCTGACTTTCTTCAGCTGACAGCAAGGTTTCTAAGCCTTAAATGAACGTTCAGGTCTCCGTCCTTGCAATGGCCAAGTTCTGCCCCTGTTCTGGAGCTGCATTTATGCTATCTTCAGGGCTCAAGCTTTGCAGGACTTCTCAAATATTATTTCAATACATATGAATCAACAAGATATTTTCTGGGTAATTCTTGAGTATGGCCAAAGCTCTTTGTGACATCCAAAATTTCACAGGTTAGAACAATTCCATTCTTTATTAGCTTAAAAGTTCATCACAATAGCTTGTGACATAGCGTTCCTTTCTCTCTTCTCTAAAATCTGTTATCTGTTATGGGTACATAAACCACCTTCCCCTTCCATAATGATTCTATTACTCAACTGACAAGGAATATAGTTTCAAACCAATCCACGAGCAAGTCTTTCTGAGCCTGAAATCTGTTTAACCAAGCACCTCGGGCAAAAATCTAAATTGATTAGCTAATAGTATTCTTATTACTACTAGTAAGATCCTGGATTGTACTTCTTTCTTAACGAACAGAGCATTTTCATATGCTTCTCTGCAATGACAAGCAAGAAAACAGCAAATAATCATAGGATGTGTACAAACCCCATGCCATATCCCCCTCTTCACTGATGCAGGCACAGAGAGGGTGCAGACATGGTGCAGGCTGTGCAACTGTAAGGTGTGAACCATATTAGTGCAGTGGTGTGTTAAGAGGTTGTATTTTGTGGAAATAACCTGAAACTAGGGCTACTGCAAGGAATTGATGTATGTGAGGGTCAAGAACATCTCACCAGCCTCAGACAACATTTTCTATGCTCCTAGTTAGCTATATAGTTAGGGGTGAGAGTCTACACGAGTCTCGGGATGGGGTGAAGGACCCTCTGGGGGGTGCCTATTTCTAGTCTCTGCATGACTTGTAGGGGCCTCTAGAAGCTGAAGGTTCCCAAAACCTTGGTCCATGGTGTAGGCACATCTCATACCCTTCATACGTGGGGTTTGGGTTGGCCAATGTTGGGGCATTTCCCATCACTGACAGGGGCTGAGAGAGGAGGAGCAGAGGCAGGCATCCTGGCTATGCAGAACTGCACAGACTTTTCAGGATGAGTAATTTATGCCAAGCAGTTCCTTTTCTTCCTGATTGACCAGGAGTTGAGGGGTGGGGGGCAAAGTTACGATTCAGAGCAGATTTATTGACATATAAAAGTTGCATCAGCTGACTGCCTTCTAGCTGTGAAGGAGAGAGCTGTCAGCATGGTGAAGCTAAGATATACAGCCTTGCACTTTAACCTGGGCCCATGGGAAGGCTCTAGCTAATGAACTAGATGATTAGCATGTCCACCTGTCTCAAAACAGGGGAGGGCAGTTAATGAAGAGCAGAGCTGAGAGACAGCAGCCTCAGGAGAGCAGGGACAGCCACACATTAGATGGATGAGTTCAAAGTTTACACAAGCTCTGTTCTGCCCTAGTGACTGCATCAGAGACAACAAAAAAGAGAAACTTGATAAAACTAGCCATTTCCAAATACATCTTTAGTAAGAGCTTTGTTTTTCTGATGGAAGGAAAAAGACTTACAGATTTTGTTGTTTTTCCCATTTTCCTGTTTTCCATCGGGCAATGCCCAGATGCCTCCAATCAAAATGAGATAATTCTGTGACAATGTCTACTCAGCTCCAGATGCCATCTCCCGGCCTGTTCAGCTGCCATGCACAAATGGCCATGATGCTACACACCCACTGGACCGCAGCTTGGAGGCAGGGCCCACCATCACTGCCCTTGGAGGTGAGAACAGCTGCAGAGCATGAAGTGATGCCACTCCAACACAATTTGAGTAACAGACACAGGAAGAGCCCAACACCAAGGCACAACATCTCCAGGCATTCTGAGATCTGGGCGTTTGCCCTTTTTGCTTGAGCTTCACTGCAGGTAGACCCAGAGCAAGGACAAAAGTGGCAGCAGTTGCATCTCTGGAGCATTGCTGCACCTTTCATGATTGTTTTTTTCACCAGTTGCTCCTAAAAAAGCATTGGTGAATCAGCAAACAAAGCCTTCCTAGTTCTCTATAGGAAAATCATGGGCAAATTTTTGTGACTATGTGGAGCTTAAGAGACCATACACTCCTGTGCAGAAGAGTGTCTCTGTGTCCAGAACCCAGCTGAGGTGCATCCTGCTCTGAGTATCTCCATTTACTGACATCCCAGGCCAGACAGAGGCTGCCTACAGTTCAGTGACACGGTTTCTATTCCGAGTTCCTCCCCTCTCTTCCTAGAGACATCATTGCTTTGCTGCACAAGCCATTTGCAGAAAGCTAATTTGGCGAAGAAAGAGGAGCTGGCTTAATTGATCGAAATGTCATCTACTTATATACTTTTTTAGCCTCTAAAAATTAAGATGAATATTGTGTATGTTTTATGATGAAACAGATCATTTAATACCAAACCAATAATAGCTGAAGACTAAATATTCAGCCAGGGTGTCCATGTGTGGTACAGTATTGAGCAAAAGATTGAATGAAATAACAAAGTTTAAGTAGTCAGAATCAATATCGAGGAGGTGTCCTTTAGAATGGAGCTATTTAGCTGCAGCCAGATAGCATCAAGGTTGAAAAAGAAAGAAAGTGCACAGAAGCAGGGAAAAGACACAAGGACATGAATCTTAAGGTCTCTTTATTAGCACAGATGTAACTTTATACCATGTCTAGAAAGTGGCTGATTAAACGACCCACGGCTGGATCTCTGCTGGGGCACTGCATTAGCAATGTCAAAGGGAGGGTGAGTGGTGTATTTCTGCCTCAGATGGAGTCCCTGCAGCCAAGAGGAAGAATGGGAATCATTGGCAACCCCAGATGTGGAGCCTGGACCCATGCGCTGTGCTGAGGAGCCACCAGGAGGCCAAGAGGCTGGACTCCTCTCTCCTGGATAGACAGTTTGTCCATGTGTCCAGAGAAGCTCTGCACAGGTTTCAACCCACTCAAATTCTGGCAGACTTAACAGCCTTTCTGTAGCAGCACTAGGAGGAGACAGATTCAGTGTGTCCATGTGGTCAGAATGTGCCCATGCATCATGAGAACAATGTCCATAACCATCACGATCCATAGCTTGTCTCACACTTTATGCTTAGGCACCTCAGCTCTGCTGTTAGTCCCACCATGCAGAATCATCTCACTAAGTCTTTTATCAAGCCCAGCCTGGAAAATCTTTGCTTTAATTTGAAGCTGACAGACAGATTTGCAACCCAGTTTCAGTGTTGCAGAAGAGTCTAGGGACAGATAAAGAGGTTCCAGGTTTTTCTTTAGCCCTTAATGTTCACTTAACTGGCAAGCATGACAGCAGTAAAGGTTTTAAACTAGGCGTATTTTTTCTCCTTGAATATTGGCTAGAGAGCAGATACCGCTCTTTATATTACCTTACCTTCTGGCTTCTCCCACTCTTCCCATTAGAATGGCTCCACTGAGCTTGTGTGCTTTTCTTGTTGGATGCAATAGAAAATCTACTACTTTTAGCTCCAACACGCTTTCTACTCTACAGCTATTGTATGCGTAGAAGAAGAGGCAGGAGGTCACAACTCAGCAGAGGAAGGGTCTAACAGATGCACCAGTGCTGGTTCCAGCAGTGCTGATGCTCAAGGACAGTGCATCCTCCACTCTGCCACCTTAATGTGCACACAGAAAGGTGGAGTAGACACCAAACAGTCATTGCCTGTGATGTTAGCATAATGTTGTTAATATAACACCCTGAAGTTGACTGTAGGTTAGTGAAAGCCCTCTTTAAGAAGAAAAGATCTGTAAGATCCTGTGACTGGGCAACAACAGAAAACAAATTTCAAACACAAATAAGGTTCCGATTCTAAAAGTGAGACTTCAGTATTTATCATTATCGTACTTGGGAAGTGACATTTGGTTTGAAAGGGTGGTTGTGGTATCTACCATAGTGGTTGCCAGTGGTTTCAGTGGTTGCCAGTGAGAGGACAAGGGGCAATGGGCACAAGTTGGAACACAAAAGGTTCCATTTGAATATCAGGAAAAACTTTTTCACAGTGAGGGTGACAGAGCCCTGGAACAGGCTGCCCAGGGAAGTTGTGGAGTCCCCTTCTCTGGAGATTTTCAAGACC
>BJBW01009795.1:4544-28597 GCA_004320125.1 Scolopax mira
CCAGGTGGCCAAGAAGGCCAACAGCATCCTGGCCTATATCAGGAACACTGTGGTGAGTAGGACCCGAGAGGTGATCGTCCCTCTGTACTCAGGTCTGGTGAGACCCCACCTCAAGTACTGTGTTCAGTTTTGGGACCCCTACCGTAAGACAGATATTGAGGTGCTGGAGCAGGTCCAGAGAAGGGCAACAAAGCTGGCGAGAGGTCTGGAGCACAAGCCTTATGAGGAGAGGCTGAGGGAGCTGGCGTTTTCAGTCTGGGGAAGAGGAGACTGAGGGGAGACCTCCTTGCTCCCTACAACTACCTGAAAGGATGTTGTAGAGAGGTGGGGGTCAGTCTCTTCTCCCAAGTTACAGATGATAGGACAAGGGATAATGGCTTCAAGTTGTGCCAGGGGAGGTTCAGGTTAGATATTAGGAAATATTTCTTTCCTGAAAGGGTTGTCAGGCAGTGGAATGGGCTGCCCAAGGAGGTGGTTGAGACACCATCCCTGGAAGTATTCAAGAGATGAGTTGACATGGTGCTCAGGGATATGGATTAGTGTTGGGTTGGTGTTGTTTTCGTTGTTGCATGTGGTTTGTGTGTGGTTTTTTGTTTGTCTGTGGTTTGTTTGTTTGGTTTTTTTTCTTTCATTTGTTGGACTAGATCTTAAAAGGTCCCTTCCAACCTAGGTGATTATGCCTCTTATTGATTTTATCATACACCTAGGACATGGAATATTGTGCCTTTAGACCTATGGAATTTGTTCAGCCATGTAATGCTTTGTCATTTTGTGCGGTTTACAGGTAGCACAAAATGGTTTATACCAGTCCCAATACGCCTACATATCCTGAAATCACACCTTTGACTGCAGAGTAGACAAGCCTAAAGGAAAGTGATGAGAATTGCCTCAACCTGATGGTTATATCAGTAGAGATCCCTTAGATGAAACCACCGAGGGGTGGAAGGAAGTCCTTGGCTGAAGCAGAAAGAGTTAGTTGGCTCCCCATCTATGGTCCCCACCTAGTGGCACATTTGCCAGATGATGCATCTGGTGCAAAGACTGTGTTGGACTGTCTACCTACCACCACCACGGCGAAGGTACAGGTGTCTCATACTGTGTGCCTTAACTGAACGATTGTGGTATATTACATCATGCTACCCGATAATCTGTTTCCAATTCAACAAAAGACAACAGTAAAATGGCTTACTTTGAAACATCTGTTTAACACTGTTATGCCTAAATTTAGGGATTTGGTTAACTACTTTGATAACTCAAAGTCTGACTAGAGAATGAAGACAAATGACAAAGTGTTAAAGTTGAAACAATCTCGTTAATTTTTTTTCCCTAATTTATTGGCAGATAAGAGCTTCTTGAGATTTCATGATACAAAGTTATACAGTAGAAAGTCAAAGGTGTATTTTCCAGATCATGCATCATCCTTACATTGATCTTCACTAGCTTCTTAATGTTGAATCAGCCATTACCTACTATGTCAACATGCATTAAGAGCAACCATTAAATGGCTTTTTATTTATTTAACTTCAGCTTGAGAAGTGGAGGGGCCTGTTTTGTTGAAGTCTTTCTTACCGAGAATGTTAAAGAAAATTCTGAAATGTTACACCTGCAGCAGACGAAAATATCTATCCAGGGCTACCACAAAAAAAAACTTTTTTTTTTTGTTTGGTGTGTTTATACAAGGTAGCAGTAGTTTTACTTAGTATTGATCTGCATACTGAAACTCTATTTTCCACAATCCTGACTGTAAAACATGAAATTGCTTTCTTTTTTTTTTCAGGACGACACTAAATGTGGGCAAAAAATGTGAAAGAACTAAAAACAATAGCCCAGGTGGACACTAAGTGAAAACAGATCAGAATATGCAGAAACTTACAGAGCAAAAGCATAGTCACTGTGTCCAATTTATATCAAACTTCCATCCCCAATTCATTGTGCATGATTTTATTTGGAATATCTTCCTGAAGAACACTTGTGAGAAGATAGGAAGATAAGCATTGAAGCTTTGCGTCCTTTTAGTCAAATGAATAGCTGTAGGCTTAACTGACAAAAGATATACTAAACACAAACCACTTCCATTTGGGATAATTTTTTTTTCAGTCTTCCACCTTCACAGTTTCTTTTTAAAGTTTGGAAGATTTGGGTAGGATTTTTTGAAGGAGGAGGGAAGAAGAATGTAGTGAGTGGGAGGATTAATTTATTATTTACTTGGTTTTCCTGCTGTTTTCAAGGTATTCAAAGGTACCTCAGTCTTTTAAAACAACACACAACAGATAGTTACACAGATGATCTCAGTGGTTTGGATCCTGAGAAATGTTTAAATTCTTCAGTTTCAAAGATTTCAGATTCCCAATCTGTAACAACCGAACTTGACGTAATGATAAAAATAAACCTATCCTTTTTTAACTCATGTTAGCTTGGCAAAAGAAAGAGAAGAGTGAGATGAATTCAGTCCTGCCTTCTAAGTCATCAATAAAAGCACTTTCTTTTGTTCAGTGCTTAGCTTTAATAAAGAATAGTGGTACATTTGGATATTTGGTACAATGGGTTAAAAAACTTCATTTTGTATCCAGGCCAAGCAATGACAAGAGAAGTTCTTTCGCTCAGAACATAATATTGGAAAATATTGAAGTCATTAAGTAATAATAAATTCATGACAGTGATTTGGGACCTTTCAGTTATTTTAAATATAACTAAATTGTGTGCTGAAGTATCCTTTGGGGATTTCAGCACACTGTTATAGAGAAATACTGGTAGAGAAATGCTACTGCTTACTAGTTGTACAAAGATGTCAAATGAATTAGTTTAATAATTGTGTACAGTACTTGTATTTATAATGGGCTGCTGATTCCAAATAATAATACAAGGATGAGTAACAAGGAAGGGAAAAAAAAACCCCCTCAATTCTGTTTTAAAGATTCAAAACTTACACCTGGGTATTCTTGCCTTGGAGAGCGAAGGGGTAAAATGTGAGTTTCCTTTAAGGCATGAGAGAACTCCTTTAGTCAGGGAGACTGTACTGTTTGCTTTAAGTTACAGAGGTATTTAAGTGCTTTACTGTAGTGCCTGTCATGGTACTGGATAGGGCTTGTATTCCTGAGGTCCTCCATCAAGCAACTGCATTTCAGGGAGCACTTGCCCCCATCCTTATCTGTAACAACATGGCCTGTTTGGACATACTGGCATGTGATAGCTGTAATCCACTACAAAATCATGTGTTTCAGGATGAAGACTGACTTTAGTGACACATGAGCATACCAAAGGCTCAGTTCTCCTTTATTACAGTCACATTAGTATGCACAAATTACTTTGGTAAGAACTATCATCAGCCACATACACTTAGCATTGCAATTTTATTTGACTTCCATTGTAGACTAAATTAATTCATGAGTTTTTTTTAAGTTCAGCCAAAGTGGAATAATATATACAGTCAAAGGAAACCCTATACTAAAGCTACCTTGATGAAATTGCAACAGACTATTGCAGAAAGTTTTACTAGCTCATAAAAGTCTTTTCATCCATGTATTCATGAAGAGCTATGCAGGTTATGTCTGCTCAAAATCTCCACCAAATCCTTTCCCTATATTTTGCACCTTCTGGATAAACTTAGACATGACTGAAGAAGAAAAAAAAAGTTCATTTGTACTTGATAAACCTTGAGAGAAACTTAATCTCTCTAAGTGCGGTGACATGTGCGTTGCACTGTATACATCATGCCTGTTCTGAAGTAGCTCTTTCATTCCTTCCGGACAACTTCTTTATGAGCATCTGAGTACTGAACAGAACATGTATAAACCAACTGGCAGATGTTCTTAGTAAATCATTGAGAGGCTCACATTAAAAATTAGCCACCTGCGTATTTATCTGTTCTTTTCTGAGTATCAATAAATTATTTAGAACACCGAAATGTCTGTTTGAATTTATCAGTATATCTTGTTCATAGGTATTTTTGTTCTAGTTTCCCAAAAATCAAAAAGAGAGGCGAATCCTTTCAATATAATCGTTAATTTATAGCAAACAACATAGCCTCTGGCTGCAGTAACACAATTTCTGGCCAAAAAGAAAACCCTTTAAAAGAAACAAGGTATTAAGTTTCATCAGTTTTACTAGTTGCTTGTTTCTTGAAAATAACAGAGGCCACCTGTAAATGTACAGGTCTAAAGTAGTCATGATAGAGTTCTTCTTTTTTGGGACAGACAGAGATTTGCCACCTGCAAATTCTAAAACATTCATTTTTCCTTTTAAAAGTATTTAACTGATTCACTGATAATAGCACCACAAAATATCCTCTTTCTTGTTTGTGCTGAGCTGCAGTGAGAGAATTATGCAACCAGTCCCTACTGCTGAGAATTTTGACAATTGAAATTCCTGAAATTCAGTAACATTCAAATCTAGTGTCTAGTGTCTATCTTTTGTCCTCCTGATTCTCGTCACCATGGCATAATTAAGCTAACTGAAAGCCGTATGGGTTTTTGGTCCCTGCCCAACTTCAGAAAGATTTATGAGATAGTTAGAAACTATGAAATTAACAATTTCTGAATATGTGAACATCTGGAGATCAAACAAATGATCAGAGCCCTGACACTTAGTTGAAATCTGGCATTAGGGTTTATCAACAGTGGTAGTTCCTAAAGTCCTTAAAATTTAAACCAGCTCCATCTGCAATTAATCAGCTACCTCCCAATTGTACATGTGAGACGGGGGATGAAATAATAGTTTGAAGATCACCTGGTCCTCATAAAAGCCTGCTAGAAGCTTGGTTGAAGGGGAGTGAAGGCAGGCTGGCTTTGGCAAGAAGGTTTAGGTTGACAGAATGAGCATGATTGATACACTGAGCTTCTGTTGGATTACTTTGTTCTGAAAGACTCAAACTTTTTGTCTGAGGGAGAAGTATTAAAATTTTGTACTAGGAAGTATTTCACCTGAGTACAGTTTGATAAAGCATTTACAGACAGTATTTTTTTTCTTTCAGGAGCTTGATTTTTCTCATAAGCAGATTCCAAAATTGCTACAAATAACTAGGTCAATATATAACTAGGTTCTTGCTCTGATTCATCCTGTCTCTTTCTCCCAGTAAAAGCTGCGTAGCTGTATTAATGAAGTTAGGTGATAAAAATAACATACATGGGAGTATTTTCCCTTTTAATGAAGGATTTCAGCTTCAGCTTCATGATCAGAAGGTTCTCTAAACACTCAGTATAAGAAGAAAATTGTATCTTGTCAAGAATTTGATCTTCACTTTTTTCTCTTGGAAAAAAGAAAGCTTTAAGAAGTTTCATGGCTTTGAATGCTGTGCTGAGATAGGAACCTGCAGATTTGTCAGAAGGGGGAACGTTAAAACACCTTATGCTTCTTTATACTTTCTGACTGTTCAACTTCTTGAACACACAGTTACCTGGAAATTCCCCTCTGAGTGCACAGTAACCTCATGCATAAACTAATGAGACCTGATGCCTACCCTGAACACTTATGTGCTCAGGAAGTGGGATACCCAAAAATCTGGCTGCGACTATAGTATTATCATGTTACATGTCTTAATGCTCATACATAACTTGGTAGCTCTGCTCCACTGCTAAGGTTAGGAGAGGATAATAATGTATTGACAGGAAAAGGGAATCTGAGTGGAGAGTGGAAATAAAATGCATCTTTAAAAATCAGCTTACTCTTGATTGATGTTACTAAACAAAGTCACACAAGAAAAAAGGTTGTGAAAATTGAAATGGAGATGTTGAGGTTTAGATGTAAAATAAACCAATTAAACCATGTTGTTTGATATCAGATGAAGTCACACATGATGACCTGGTCAGACCAACAGCATTAGTGAATAAAAGCAGAAACTCCATCAAAAACAGATGCTACATCAGGGTTTAACTATCATAAGCATAATAATTTGGAAGTGAGTACTGTGAACAAGGTATTGTGAACTCATCCTCTATTTTGAATATAAGCAGAATGCCCTGAAGGAAGCATACAACTTAAACCACAGCCTTAAAAAAGATGAATAGGGATATATAAATATGGAAAAAAAAAAAAAAAGTTAAAAAAAAAAAAGAGGGGAAAAAGAATCCAACCCTTGTTGCTATGTTACTAGTCTTTGGAGCAAGATCATGCACACATGGAAATCAATGTCAGTTCTGCTTTTTTAGTTTTCCTCCTGTGTCATAACTCTCTTAGTTCCTGGCTGGGAAACAGATTATAACAGAGCCAAGTCTTAATAAACTCTGAGTGGGGTACTCCAGCTGAACAGAGCATATTTTGAGCAGAGAGATTCAGTAATTGCTCATAGCAGGAATTGTAGACTTTTATTAATTGTATGCTGAGGTTGGGGAGTACATTAAGGCACTTGGAATGTGTGGCATTGAAGCCAGGAGACGTCGTGGCTGAGAGGACACATTTCTGAGGCATTACTTATTCTACCTCTGCAACAAGGGACAAGCGGGAGGGAAAGCAGTGCCACAGTAAGATCAGTATTGCAAGAGCATGGCTTTGTTATAGTAGATGTTTCTGAGGCAGAATGAAAAATTCCTGACCCCAAAGAGCTGAGGTCCAAGTGAAAAAAACACAAGAAATATATGGAATCACAAAGAGGAACATGCAAGGAAATGTGTTTTTGTTCACAGGCAGGAATTGTTTCACAGGCAGGAATCTCATCCAAACCAGCATCTAAACTCCTTGTTCACTTGAAGCACTGAAATCTCCAACAAGGAAAAGAGAGCAGGTATATTGAAACTAAAATCTGAGTAATGAAAAATATTCCCCAACCCATTTACATTTAAGAAACAGTGAAAGCAGTAAGTTACTCTTTCATTTATTTCCTTCTTGCTTTCACTTGAGCAAGCCTAGGGGAAGGCCACTGAGATGATTAGGGGTCTGCAGCATGTGATATGTGATCAGAAGCTGAGAGAACTGCACTTGTTCATCTTTAGAAAGAGAAGGCAGAGAGGACATCTTATATATGACCACAGTACAAGAAGATCAGGTTTGAGACCTCTTAAGGAACCTGAAGGCGCATAAGTCCATGGGTCCTGATGAAATCCATCCATGGGTCCTGAGGGAGCTGGCGGACAAAGTTGCTAAGCCCTTTTCCATCATATTTGAGAAATCATGGCAATCTGGCGAAGTCCTCGTAGACTGGAAAAAGGGGAATATAACCCTGATATTCAAAAAAGGAAACAAAGAAGACACGGGGAACTACAGGCCAGTCAGTCTCACCCATGGCAAGATCATGGAGCAGATCCTCCTGAAATCTTTGCTAAGTCAAGTGGAAAATAAGGAGGTGCTTGGAGACAGCCAACACGGCTTCATCAAGGGCAAATTGTGCCTAATAAATTTGGTAGCTTTTTACAATACTGCCGCACACTTGGTAGACAAGGACAGAGCAACTGACATCATCTACCTGAATTTGTGCAAAGCATTTGACACTGTCCCGCACAACATCCTGGTCTCAATATTGGAAAGTCATGGATTTGATGGATGGACCACTCGGTGGATAGGGAGCTGGCTGGATGACTGCAACTCAAAGGATTGCAGTCGATGGCTCAATGTCCAAGTGGCAGCCAGTAACGAGTGGTGTTCCTCAGGGGTCAGTACTGGGACCAGTACTATTTAACATGTTTGTTGGTGGGATAGTGTGCACCCTCAGCAAGTTTGCTGTCAACACCAAGCTTGGTGGTGCAGTTGATGCTCTGAAGGGACGGGATGCCATCCAGAGGGACCTGGTCAAGATGGAGAGGTGGTTTCGTGCAAATTGCATGAAGTTAAACCAAGCTAAATGCAGGGTCCTGCACCCGGGACATGGCAAACCCAGGCACAAATACAGGTTGGGCAGAGAATGGCTGGAAAGCAGCCCTGAGGAGAAGGACTTGGGAGTGCTTGTGAATGAGAAGCTCAAAATGAGCCAGCAGTGCACGCTGACAGCCCAGAAAGCCAACCATGTCCTGGGGTGCATCAAGAGAACTGTAGCCAGCAGGCCACAGGAGGTGATTCTACCCCTCTACTCTGCACTTGTTAGACCCCACCTGGAGTACTGCATCCAGCTTTGGAGTTCTTAACACAGGAAGGACATGGGCCTGTTGGAATGGGTTCAGCAGAGGTCCACCACAGAGGGGTGGAGCACCTCTCATAAGAGAGGTGCTCCAGGCTGAGAGAGCTGCAGGCTGCAGGCTGAGGTGCTACAGGCTGAGAGAGCTGAGGTTGTTCAGCCCACAGAAGAGAAGGCTCCAGGGAGACCTCATAGCAGCCTATAAATATCTGAAAGGAGTCTACAGAAGAGCTGGAGAGGGACTCTTTACGAGGAAGTGTAACGACAGGACAAGTGGTAACGGTTTTAAATTGGAAGAGGGGAGATTTAGATTAGATACTAAAAAGAAATTCTTTTCTGTGAGGGTGGTGAGGAAGTGTTCAAGGCCAGGCTGGATGGGGCTTTGAGCAACCTGCTCTAGTGGGAGATGTCCCTGCCCATGGCAGGGGAGTTGGAACTCGGTCATCTTTAAAGTCCCTTCCAACTCAAACAATTCTATTATTGTATTCTATGATTCTATGATTTCTGTCTTGAGATACATAATTTAAAATTAACCTTGCTCCGAGTGTTGGGTCTGACTTGGTGACCACCAAAGGCCTTTTATAACCTTTGATTATATGATTGTAGGAACAAAGGCTGGGAGCTGGGAGCTAAATGAGGATTCTTCAAAAAATATTTTACCCAATGAACTTAATATAAAACATCAGAAAACTGGGAAAATCAGAACAATTACCAACACTGATATGACACATTTTGGGATTGAAGATGAAAATAGATGAGGGGTCACAAAGCCCTTAGCTTATGTTTGACATAAGCTAATGCAGTTCAAAGACAACAAAAACACCAGCTGTGTAATTTCAAACAGCCAAATATTAGTATTGTTAGAAAGTTAGCTGTTCAAAAAATCCTCTAAGGGAAAATAGACACATCCCTCTCCTTTCCAAATCAAACACACAGAGCTGCTATTGCATAAGTATTTTGTTCAATTTATTTGTCTTTCTAGCACTTAACCTCAAAGCTTGATTCAGAAAGATTAGCGCGATCTTAGTCATTCAAATCTGAGCTGTTTTCTTATTTTCCCAAATGGAATCTCTGGATGTGTACTTCAAATCTGAGCTGCCAGCTTACACCTGTCTGGCTGGACATGACTGTAATAATTAAGAATAATATTTTCTTTTTTGCTCAGATCAAACACAACAATTTCCAGTGTCTCTGTGATATGCAGGATATTCACTGGGAGTTAAATCCTCCTCTTCTTCATGAAGTCTTTTGTGTCGAGTATCTTTTAATAAGGGAGATTTGCAAAGGTTGTAGAAGAAAGGAAACCTCTCTTTCTCTGACTGATTAGACTGTAGAAATGCAATTTGTAATGCACTTTGTAATTTCTACCCAAACTGGCTATCATTATTTTGGGCAGATACCTTGGATTTAATGAATATCATTTCATATTTTATGATGAAAATGATATGTCTACATAGGTTTACTGTCTACGAATGGAATGATGGTGACTAGATCATACATCTGCAACAAAGACTTCTACATATATTCACTGAAGCACACTTTTTTTCTTGAAATCACTATAACAAGATGTCAAGGTGGTTTCATTGTATTTTGGCCATAATCCATTCAACCCACTAAAACTTCCATGTATGTAGTGCAAGGACATCAAAGGGCATGGCTTAATCCTGAAATGTTTGCTATGTTGCTATTTTTCATTAGTACCTTCTGCTCATAAACAAACATTGCTATTTTTTCCACTTAAACCAAGAACAGATGAAATTCATTAAATCATTCTCATTTTTTTCAACTATTTATTTAACTTGATGTTTTGGCAGCTTCCATTTGAAAAAAAAAAAGACTGTATACAACTCAACAGTTTCCCTCAAAATAGATTCTTCAAAGCAGCTTTATTAAATGTACATATATTTATGAATAAGAAAATAGTCTTTCTTATACAGGAATTTGTCCACCATATTAAGACTCAGAATTCTGCTGTCACAGGTACTTTTTTTAATGGTGTTTCTTTCTAATTTAGAAGATCTTCTAGAAAGAGTAAATGGATTTAAAAAAAAAAATATTGATCTTACTAAATAATAGACTTGGAAGAGATTGTTTTTAATTAATCAGCAAAGTCTTTCTTCTATTTTTAAGGAAAAGCCTAGTTCAGCAATTTGAATGCTAACTCAGATAATAAGGGAATTCTGCTTACACATATAGCTGCAGCTCTTGTAAGACAGCAGAGATCTTATGAGGGAATACACTTCTTAAAAGTGTCTGAAGCAATTTAAATATGATCCATGAATGACTTCTCAGTGGATTAGCCCCTAACCTTTAACTTTCATGACATTAGTCACATCTCATCTTGACATCTATAATGGAATATTCTCCTATTCAATTGCCTTAAAAAATATACAGTTCAACTTCCGATTGACCTCTGATGAGAACTGATCTCTTTAAAAGGGTTTAACATTTGTAGATTCATTCATCTTTTAAGAAACTAATGATGGATGGAAATTATTTCTATGAAGTAGAAAAAATACAGCAGAAAATATTTCCTGAGATTAAAAATAATTAAATAAATGTTGCTGGGCTTCATTCCTTCCTTTAAATATGTAGAAGAATTTTATTTTAAGCAACCATAAAAAATAAACCTTAGGTGTTCCTCTGATCTACTAAAAAAACCCCATTATTACAAGGAAAATCTCAACAAATTTAAAGGAGAAACACGTTTGAACTGAGAACCACATTGATAATGAGATATAAGTTATTGCTCAGCAAAAAAAACTTACCTGAAATGATATTTCGAAACACCACTCTGCAATCTTAGTAAGTGAAGTATTTAGCATGTCTTAAATATCTTAAAGACACATCTGTTAAATAGTGTCTATAGAACCTGGAATGGTCAATATGAAAGCTGTTAATTAAAGAAAAAGACATCAAAATTTTGCATAGCATTCCCCATGAAGTCTATGAGTGAGGTTTTGAATGCAGGAATACAAACAGGAACAGCACCTGAATCCATAGCGGTTGATTTGTAATGATGATCAAGACCCTAACATATTGACCCTAAGTTGTTCCTTAAGACAACAATTTTTCTCCCTTTTACGTGACAGAAAATATTAATTACTGCCTATAATGCATTATGTCATTATATGAAAATATATGTCATTATCCTGTTAGCTTTTGTTCCCCCACAGCTGGTAGGATTCATGTTAACTCAGCTCCATTAAAATACAAAGGCACTACAAAACTAATGATAGACATGCTTTATTAAGAAGTCAAATACAAATATAAAGATACATACCTAACATAGGTGAAGAGGGTTCATCTTATTTTCATTGATTCTCAAGTCCAATGAATCATTTGAAAGAAGACCACCTTTGGCATGTGGCATGTGGCATGAAGACCAAAGTTCAGCTGGAAAAACATTTTTTGTATCATGACTACAGAGGATTTTTGAGCTGATTATAAATGGGTATGTATTTAAGCCAAAGATTTTTTGTGTGTCATTGTGTTTGTGTCTTAAATATGATACCATCTGTTGGGCTGGAAGTCCAGCACAAATGTTGTAAGGCAGAAAATCCAGGAAATTCTAAAACTCGCTCTGTACTACACTGGATGAATTCCTTAAAGATATAGTGTCAGTTTTGTGACAGCATTGAATATGCACAGACACTGTCTCTCTTGGATCTCTCCTTGATAGTAATTTTGAAGCAGATGCCTAATTAATAATGTTAAATATGTTAATTTATCACTACAGGCCATACTAAAAAGCCTGTCCCCATCTTTATTATGATTTTTAATCAAAGACCCTCTGTCAAAACTATTTTTCATGTTAAGAAGCTAATGCTTTACCATGTTAGATGCTATACTGCTGTTTAAACCTTGGTCTTCACCGGCATACAAAATGAACAAGATATTTTTTAAAAAGACCGATTGATTGCACCATCTAGCCTGAGCTATAAAATTAATGAGGAAGAATGTAACTTTCTCTACCCATGAATCTGAAATTATTTTTTGGTTTGAATCTTTGGATCAAAAGAGAAGTGGTATAATCAAAATCAGCTATTTTTGTTCACTGCAAGAACAGCAGAGAACAATTGAATCTGTAGTTCTGGAAATATTCTCCAGAAGTCTGTGTCTGGGAACTAAAGGAGAAATTGTTTCTCAACAGCTGTGAAACTGTGAAGACAACAAACAGATACACATATTCCAGTCTGTGTTTTATTAGAAAGATGATATACTGTATTACTGCAGCATGATTTTTAGCTAACTGAATACACCTAGAATTTTAAAGGGGCAGAAGCTTTTCAACATAAACTGAGATGAAACTTATATTTATTGTGCCTGCCAACTATTTTATTTCATCAAACAAAATATGAAAACTGATTTCAATAATAAGTTACAGTGTTTAGTTAATAAGATACAGAAATGACCAAGACATTAAGAAATGACTGACAGCAAGCAAAGGCACAACAAATACAGAAGAAATAGGATCTCTTGGGAAAATTATATGCTGGTCTTTACATTCTAACTTAATTCTAGACCTTTTGTTAGTCATTAAATTGTAAGCAAAAAAAAAAAAAAAAACCCAACAAAAATCCAAACAAACCCCAAAACAACCAAAACAAACAACAGCAGAAAAAACAGAGTAACTTTTTACGGTTAGGTTCACAACAATATGCTATATGCATGTTACACAGATCAAGTTATATGTGGTAAAGTTTTAATTAAATGAATAGGATTAGGACTTATTTTTTTTAATGTCAAAGTTATTTTAATGGCCCAAATGCAGTGGTCACCTTAATGGTAAAATGGGTAAATCGCCAATGTGACTTAGGAGACTCTTTCCCATGACCACCTAAATGTCCAGGCATACATTGCAAACTGAGGAACTCAAAGCTAATTGCCTCAGGTTACAGTGATTGCACAGAGCTCATTTTTAGCACACAAGGTCAGTAAATTCCTTCTACGGGAAAAAAAAAAAAAACAAACCCAACATGTTATCTCTCCGAATTTTTCCAATTCTAGAAGTTCACCAAGGCTTCTCCTAAAAAAACAAAAATATATGGAAGTTGTTTGCTTGTATACCAGCAACATGTCCCACTGTCCACCTTCCTTTCAATAGTTCTCTACATTAGGTACTCTGCAGGATGAAGAATACAACCTTCAGGTAATTGTTCTTCCTAAAGATTATAGAGCAAACTGGTCCTGTGCCTTAATCCTTGGAAATCACTTCCCTTAAAGACGGCTGATTTTCCTCTCCCACTGCACCCATCCATATGGCAAAGGTGATGCTACTATTAAACTAAAATTTAGGATTTTTGAACTCTTACTTCTGCAGAACATTTCTGTATGAACATTTTGACTACATTCTGTAAGATGTACTTATTTCCTGAGTGTCTTTAGGAATTTCCCTTGCTAATTGCATACTGTGACATGCCCTACATCTACCTGATTTGAAGTGGACAAGTTTAGGTATTTTTCTAATCTTAGTAATGACCGACAATTCTGTTGCCATTGTTGAGCTGCTGCTATTTCCCCAGGAAATAAGGTATGTGCATTTGCAGTAATTACCTCGTTATCCATCTGTTAATTTGTCTCTGAATTCTCTTCCTAATCACCTCTGAACATTTCAAATAAACTTGAAAGAAGGAGAAAGACTAAAAAACCATTAAATTCCTACAAGTTTTGTGCAAATAGCCATCTGCCTATTGGAACGATATTTGAATTAGCAGTCCCATTGCAGGAAAGACAGATCAAATTCAGACAGATAGGACTCATAGATCAGACAGACAGAACTATATATTGTACTCAGACAGATGGCTGGCCTGCCAACATGGCAACAAAGACCATGTGTACTTCTGGATTATCCACAGCACATGTTAAATCTTTCTCAATTATTGCCTGTGTTCTTCCATGATTACTGCTGCAGGAAGGTTTGGTTACTAAAGAACTAAAGAACACAAATCCATAAAAGATCAGCCTTAACTATCTTTACAAGACATTGGAATTTATTTTTTTTTGTCTTTTATGTTTGCATTGAAGATTTACAAGATCAAATCAGAAAAAGTGTGTATTATTTTTCTTTTCTTAAACTAAACAGCCTTATGAAACAATGTTCAAGATGTAAAAGCACCTGAAATCTAACTAGTTGTGTCCTCCCTTATTTGAATAAACATCAAAAAGGAAAATTTATTTCCAGAAATGTATCAGAGTGTCAGTCATAGACTCTTTCAGAAAAAGTAGATACAAAAGACATACCGATGAAGATGTTATTTATAACATGTGAATTGTATAGCTGAAGTGTGATGATTAACTTGGTAAATCAGCAATGTATCTGCTGAGTGTGTACTTCCTCAACTATTTCAACTTCAAGACAGCAAAATCTTTCTTATAAGAATTTGGAATCCCATTTTCCCTTTAGCTAATACAAAGATAATGGTCTTCCAGAACATTGCACAGCTGTCAAGATAATTATGTTTTGAGGCTCATCTTATTTTATTGATTATTGCAAGTTACTGTCACTGCAACACCTAGAAGCGATTGTATGACAAGTAAAGACAACATGGAGTTTATACTACTCAGTGGACAGAACTGAGTTGGAATCAAAAGGCAGCTACTATTTCACCTGACAAACCCAGAGATCACCAAGATCTCCTCAACCAGTTCTTATTCCTTCTGTTAGACATTTCCCTTTCATTGGGAAAGGAGAAATACAGATGTGTCTGTGCTGACTTGGCACTGCACAGAAGAAAGCCCCAATGTCCTCCCAAAGACACATTTTCATCTTTTTTTTGCTTTGAAAAATGTAATGGACAACTTCATACAGGTCATGCTTTGTCTGACACCATTACTGGGACCAGCTCTTTCAAGGATACTGCCCATTCTTGAAGTGGTGTAGTACGTATAGGATATAATAACGAGTTTCGCTATGTGGTGCATAATGGGTAGCTACACTCAATTAGACATGCATCCAACATTATCTTATGAACTCTTTTGATGAAAATATTAATGATTTATAAGCCATTTAAACTAATTTGCTTAACTTTCCTATCATTAAAATCAATTCCCTTTGACTACAAAATAGAGAAAATTGTAAGATTCCTCTTTACTTTTCAGTTCTGCCACAAGTTTCCTGAATCTGTATAAATTGCCTTTGTTTTGTGCCCTAGCACCCACCTCTAAAATTGGAATTAATATTACTCCCCTACTTCACGGTCTGTTTTAAGGATACATTCATTAGTGTTTGTAGGGTGCCCGAGATGTCTAACTGATCTCAGGGGAATTAATTATGCATACAAAGACCAAAATGGGATGAGGAAAGAAACTAGCTGAAAAATATTAGAAGTGTTAGTTCATTACATATACTGTATAGAGTTATACCAGACTAATTATTGAACTTCCTTTCTTTTCTTACTGCTCATTATATAAATCACACCACCTCACTCCTTTCTGTGTCCTTGCAGACTAACCCTAAACTGTAGAGGTACAAAGTCCTGAACCACAAGCACATAATTCACAGAGGTGTAGCTTTTTAAGAAGTATTTTGTTTAAAATGCAGTTTTATTTAGTCTTTGATTTCCTCCTGAAAGATGAAACAATGCTACACAACAGGGAAATTTTGTTGTGAATCCTGTGTGGTCCACACCAGGATAAAAGCCTACGGTTGCCACAAAGACCTGACTGAGGCAAGGGGTAGCAAATACATCATTTGACTGTCTTTGCCCACAGGTTAACGAGCCAAATCCCCTACCCAGCACACACAAGTGACAAAGTGATTTTATGCCTTTGCTGAAAATTCAGGGATGAAAGGTCCTAACTATTATTTATTTTTAAGTTAATTTATAAAAGGCTGTCTTTCTACAGCTGAAAGTTCATATTTAATTCCTGTGGAAATTCTGTGCTAGGGTGAGTGCAGATACTATATTTCCACGGTGGAGGGATTCACAGTAATACAGTGTGCAGCTGGGGGATGAGGAGGGAAGGTGAACTGGAGAAATCCTTGTTGCCTAACTTATGTACAGAGGGCCCTCTGGCTGCAAGGTGCTGTGACACTAAGGCAGAGAGGAGCTTGTGGTAGGCTGTTTGAACGGAGGAAAGAAACCATGGATTTCAATAACCACTGAGGAAGTAGAAAACTAAAACCAGCAACGCAAATAGGAAACAATAATTCTCTATAGCTATCTAACCCTGCCTAATGCTAAATTACTGGAAAGATCTAGGAGTGGAAAAATCAAGAAATGCAGTTGTGAAGTATAATGAAAATACATGATTGCAATTACAGGTTTCATTCTGTTTATTTCCATGATTATTGGGGAAAAAAAAATAACAACCTAAAATCAATAACTTCTCCTGATGGAATTGAAAAGCTGCCGTGAAAAACAATCCAAATTACTGTGAATCGCTTATTCAGGATCTGTAAATATTTTTTAATTGCTTGTTAGTTTTTGTTATCACAATTTTTAGACTTTGTAGCTGTTCATGCTGCAGCAATAAAGTTGGCCTTGCAGAGAAAGACCAAGGAATCTCAAATAGATCTTGACAATCAATTGTGGACAAATTGAATTGAGGATTATTGAAAGCCAAAGGTGTGACTGAAATGGGAATGCATTGATCTGACCTCTGCACTTGGCTGTTTAACTCAGAATTTCAAAGAAGAGACTTACATGGGAGGATAAAGCACAAAATGCATGAGATATCAAAACAGACAAACATCTATGAAATACTGAACACTTTTCTCCTAAAACAATTTCTCCATTACACATTTATTTTATTCCTATATTTTGAAAGTCTTATTATGGTTTCAGGTTAAATTATAGCTTTTGCAAATTTACCACAGTGGGAAAATCAGTTCTCTAGTTTTATTAATTATTTGATTATTTGATTAATATTATTTGAATGCATCATTTCAAAGAAGCTTTACCAAGGCATTTTCTAGTCATTGAGAAACTTGTTAAAGTAAAGAACATATGTCTTGCATGTGATTAAAAGTCCATTTAGCCCAATACATTGTTTCCAATAGAATCTAGATATAAATGCCGAAAGAGATAATATTGTACAACCCCATTATACTTTCAACAGTTTCATTCTTGGTCTTCCTAAGATGAAAATTATGTCCTTGATGGCTTTACCTTCCATGGACTTCCTCAGCCAGAATTTTTCACTAACAAGCTGTGGTAAGGAGTTTTGTAGGTTAGGTCCTTCATAATTTTATTTAAGAGACATCCCTATTTATTTGTTTGTTTCTCTTTCCTTTCAGTTTGTTTGATGTTTCCTAGTTTTCTTAGTGGAAGAGAATGTGAGCAACCATCAGTATCCACCCTCTTCTTACCACTTGAGATTTTAAAGGTGAAGATTCCTTTAGGCATTAAATAGATATATTAAAATACAATCTTATTTCTGCCAAATGAAAACTTTTATAGTATTTCATCTTCTTTTTGTCATCACTGTATTTTAAGCACAGTTTCTGCAAAGATTGAAATTCCCAATGCGATTACATCATACTACCATGTAAGAAAAGTTCCCAAAGGGTAATGAATGAAGAGTGATACAGGTTCTCATGCCTATTTAAAAGTTTTTCTCTTAGAGTCAGAGGAACTACAGCATAACACTTTTTATCTGGGTCAATAAATTTCTTTCTCCCTTGAGTACTTTTTATTTCTTACAATGGCCAATTAGTTCCATGGAGAAATGTTAGTTCCTTAAGAATCTCTGAAGTGTAGGATTCAATGCTGATGTGTTCTTAGAGAAAAAAATACCTGCATGCCCAATCTTGGTTTTGATGTTGTTTTCTTTTCTTATTAGAGTTTCCAAATTTAGAGAGGAAAGGAAGTTCTGTTGCATGGAGGAACAGGATTGTCTTCAGGTACAAGGTGTGTGGATTCTTATGAGGCAAAGGGAAACACAGTAAGTAAAGAAATAGCAAGATACCTGCTGACTAGCACACAGTACATGTTACAGCATGTATTACATTACTTGAATTATGTCCATTCTCAGGAAACTCTGGGAACTGGGTTCCTTTCTGTCTCTTTCTTTAATATCATAAAATATTTCATGAGTATTATGTTCAGTGAAGGAATTAACATGCATGTGCTGGACAGAGTAGAATTTGGCTCACAATCATACAAAGGAAAAGCAAGCCAACACATGTATTTTTGCCAAATAAGAGCCTTTGCTCTTACTGTTATAATTCTAAATGTTCTAAATGTAATTCTGAATGTAGAATTCTAAATTCTACAGGACTTTTCCTGTAGCTGTCCTGTCTAATTATACAGAATTATATTGAGATGTTAAGGAAATGTCTGGATTACAAAGAAAGATCTACAGGTGAGGCAGAGTTTATGGAAACTTGCATAGCTAACATGTTAGTAGTTGTTGTTAAAGCTCTGGGCTTTTCCATAGGACCTAAATACACATATATGCTGAAGAAATATGTGCTACCAATTCTGCATAGAAGCTTCCCATACCTTTAAGCAGCAGATCACAGATATTTGAGTGATTACCATATGTCTGTACCTTTCAGACTTGACAGCATACATCTAATGCCAAGTCTGCAATGCCAAGTCCCCAATGCTAAGTTTATACCATTTGTCACAGCCTTCAAAGTGCAGAGGATGTATATGTTTCTGCTAATTGAAGGCCTCTGGTCTTCTCTGTCCACCAGTGGTGCAGACTTCTTTATGTCCTTTTGCCATTGGAAAAACACCCTAAAGTCTATGCACACCTCATCTTTGCAGCAGCTGCTGGTTCAGCTGAGTGTGTTGTGAAGGTAATGAACTAAAATTTACAGGGAATTCTGGAGAAAATAATAAAGTGTTTAAGGGGGATGTTTTCCCAACTAGCCTCAGCCAGTTTGGAGACTAGATGTTTATTTGTTGGGCAAATATTGGGAATGTTTGCTCCTTGGATCAAGTTGGTACATATTTGCGTAACTAATAATTACGTGGTTACATTTGGCTTGTTCTGTTCTATATAAAGATAGACAGCAGAAATTCTTTTGCATGATGCTACAATACACATCATTTGGTTTATACAAGTAATGGCTAACATTGTTCAAAGTAATGGTTAATATAGTTCAATGATTTAAAAAGACTTCATTGACACTTCATTTTACTGGTAAATATAGCTGCATTAATTAAAGGTCTCCTTCAGGTTATTAACAGCTAAAAGATTTAAAATCAAATTTATTGTTTAAATGTAAAGTCACATTTACTGAAACCTGTATTATACAAGAAGTTATTTTTTCCCTGAAATGCAATTTATTCTATACCAAATAGTCTCTTACTTCAGTTTCAACTAAAATCATATCTCCAAATACAGTATAAAATGATCACAGGTCAGATTGTGACAGTTAAGGAAGTCACCAACAGTTCCCACACATTTCCAGTGACAATTTAGGCTCATTACACCAAATATTGGTATGAATTTTTTTTTTTTTTGCAAGGTTCTTGACTTCCAAAGTCTAAAATGGGATCACAAGCCTGACAGAAACCCATCATTAAGATGCAATTTTCTTAAACAAAGAGAGGCAGAGAGCCTTTGAAGAGAGGCATAGAAACACAAACTCAGGAATGACTGACCATTCAAATCTTTCTGTGTTCAGAGAATCAGAACAGTGTGTCCGTTCTTTGTAGAATAAAGTATCAGGTCTAGCTGGTCCTATTATTACTTCTCCTTTCAAAATAAACTTTCTGTTATTTCATCATTTTTCTCCATCTTCCACATAGTTGTATTAATTGTCATTACACATTGCTGACATTCAAAGCTAGAAATGTATCAAAATCTTAAGAGACTGGAAGCTAATCAATCCAAACAGTATTTTCCTATTACATTAGTCATACATTCACGGAATGAAAAATCAGATTGTAAAACCTTCTAAAATTCACTGTTGTTTCTATCAAACAAAAATAATTTGTCCAAAATTTACCCCCAGATTCTTGATACTTGATATACTTGCAGCTGGGTTGTCTAAAAACACACACTTAAATATCCTATTGTAACAGCAGACTAGTGATCTAAAAAGGAGTAGGCACATCCTCTTTTAAGAACAACATGTTCTTGAATTCTTGAATGTCTAAAACACAAGAGTATTAGAAGCAAATACAATCTGTAATTTTTGTTATTGTCCTAATAATTTCTTGGGTGAATAGGAAGGCACAACTCAAATGCCAAGAGCAAGGACAATTGTTCTTCTGGAAATCAGTAAAATAGATAATCTTCTGGAAATCAGTGAAATAGGAAGAATTTTCTTCCCTGGAAGCAGATATATCATGCCCATGTACACTCATGTTACATGTTATTGGCATTTTTGTTAAAGTTACCTCAGTGAGCTGCGGGAAAAACATGGGAAGGTCCTTCACCCAAACACTGCAGGGAACTTCAGCTTCCCATGTTCTCCATGTCCCCTTGAGTGTGAATGGTATATTCTTTTGTGACTTAGCTGTAGAAATTTTGCATGTGTACTGTATAAATTCCACGCATAATCCTTGAAATGTATGGAATGTTTTGTGAGTGCATTTTAAAAATTCCTACTTCAAATTGTCTTCTGCTCTATGGTTTGTTTTTCTAGAGTGTTTGAAAGCTTTTTGCAATTCTTACATAAAATCCTAATGCTACAAGTATTAAGGATAATGTTTACCTTCATAGATAAGTTTAGTTTGCAGGCTTGTAAGAAGGCCTTTTTTGAGTAACTCAATAAAAAAGCATGCATTTATCTGCACTTCATGCTCTTTACTTAACAGGCTTTCTTCTCTCTTCATCTTTGGAAACATATTAAAATGTTTTTAAAACTAAATGCTGCTTTCCAAGACAGTTGCAAACCTTCCTATTCCTATAATTCAGTATTATTCTTTATTAGTCAAATATTTTTTTTCTAACTAAAAACTTGGAAGACAAATATAACCAAATACTTGGTTATATTTCTAAAATATAATCAAGCTAAATTTTGACCTATAAGAAATATCTCTGGTATTTGATACTCCATTGAAAAATATCTATTCCCAGTTCATTGTTGAAGTATAGTAGTTTATGAGGCACAAGTATTGCTTTTATATTTTTATATCATTGAAAGATCAGTGAGTGTAAAGTACTTAATAATATAGATACAAAATCCCCTAACAGTCACCTGTCAGTAAATGAACACATCAAAAAATCTTTTTATATTGCTTCTGCAAATCTGATGGATTGATAAATCAGCAGAGGTCCCAGCATTCTGTGCTGTCAAGTTTACCCTAGGCAGAAACCATTTTTTCCCTATTTCATTAAGTTCCAAGCCTTAAAGTTATTTAAACAATTCATCCTTACGTTACCATAGCATAAGCCACATGAAGTTTAAAGTCTATTCTATATTTCCTGCATCTTCAGTATAATTAATGGCTATTTCCCAAATTGTTGAAAATTGTTCCCACTTGCTTTCCTAGCAAAGAACACGATTCTTGCTAATGGTTCTCAAATTGTTAGATCCCATTACCAATTCTTTCAGAAGGCTTTTCTTATTCCTTCCAGATCTCTCTCTTTTTGCTATTACTTCAGCAATTCTCAAGTCTTTTGTTGTAATAACAGTTCAGTTATCTCTCTAACCTCTCAGCTAATTAATGAGCCACAGGGGATAGTCTATATTGCACAACCATAATGATAACTTGAGACCAACATCTGAGATTGTAAGGGTAATAGTGTTTCCAAACCACACGGAAAAAGGATTAGACTTCCATCTAATATTCAGACAGAGTTTAGATCTATTCCAATTTATCAGTATGAATAATCAATGCTTAGTCCAGTCAGGCTACCTGTATTATTCTTTACAGTTTCAATGGAATGCTTGTTTAAAGAGTAATAATATCAGACTGTTAAACTCCTCTCCTACTTGCCGAAAGGACCAAAACTTTTTTAATCTTCACAAAACTGTGCAATGCAACTCCTTTCATGTATTTGATACTTTATTTTTTCAGCCAGCCAGCTAAGCCTGGATATGCCTATAGCGATAGTGCTGGGCCAACTTCTATTCATAACACTGTCTATGATTTTCTTGAAGATTAAACCATTTCAATAAATAAGTTCATAACAATGCATTAGTTTTTTCTTATTGCACCTTATCTGTAAATACTTGACACTAAAATCCTGTGTCATTATTCCCATTTTAGAGAAGAACAAATGGCAGGAGCTTGGTTAAAGTAACACAGCAAATGATTTTATTCTAGCATGTCCTTGTTTCTTGAACCTCACTTTGCTGTTTGATTTACCAAACCATAGAGCTTTTTGATGAGGCTTTGGGGGCTTTTTTGTAGTGCTAATGTAAATGATTTATTGATATAACTGCAGAAAAAGCATAAACACTTGTTTCTCACCTACACAGCCTATTGAAAGATGAAATAAATATTATCCCAGGAGTCCCAGAAGAAGAAAGCAAAATAGATGTGGTAGATAGGATTATCTATATAATTAAAGCATTAACGGTACATTAAATCCCACACAATTAGCTTGACAATACTGATAGGCTTAGTTCTTCTTTAACTGTGGGTGGTAAACAGCGACTTTATTTTAAATTAGATGTGCAACAGCTTCAGAATTTTTTTCTTCCTCTTTTCCCCTAAGCATCACTTTTCTGAAATAATGAAGGTTGCTACGTACTCAAGCATTTTTGATAGACAAGTCAAGTCACTTATTTTGAAACAGGAGAGAAACTCAACTTCAGCTCCTTTTTTAGGCTGGTTTCTAAGGAAATAGAAGAGATATTTCTATGTATCTGTCTGCTTATATGCCCTCTGAATAAATGGAACGCATTGACCAATTCCAACTGAATCTGACAGTTTGATAAACGTTTTAAAGATGTGCTAAGGGCTTCGTACAGAAAGGTAGCCTCATAGAGACCTACAGCCTTTACAATGAAACTCAGAAAAAGGGTTCAGCTTTTCAACAATATAGTAAAGCCATAGATGAAGTTATTACTATTACTTTTATTCCTGTTACCTTTGTTGTTGGAAGACCAGATACACCACTCAACAGCATTGGTCCCGGAACTGGTTTTTTAACCTATAAACAGAGGTCCTCACTCTCCTCTCTGCCTGGTTTTCTTTCACAGGCACTAACTCACTTGGGATAATTAATTAAAAAAGGAGCAGACAAGTATATTTGCCCCCTTTCTGTTGATGAGACAGTTAAATATAGCAAGGAGACTAATGGCCCTGAATGTTGCTTAAACATGAAAAGTGCACTTCAGGATGATTTGTCTCTCCATGAAGTAGTGGAGAGACAAACAGAGTGCATTTTATAAGCTAAACACCACAGTAAACACACACAGAGCTATTTCCAAAGAGATGGGAAAGTTATGCTCCATCTACCTTGATTTGTCAACAAGAAACATAGAGCCATTTTGCATACTAGGTGCTATTTTTCACTTCCAAACTCAAAACACATCTCATTTTCTCATGTTCTTCAGGAATATTTCAGTAAATGCATTCTTAATAAGTCCAAATTGTTTAGATAGCCTTACTTCCGACATGACACACACAGCTGACTAAAGGCATATGGGACACACAAAAAGATCAGTTTGTTTAGCCTGGGATTATTTTGTATTTCCGAATCCTATGCCAAATTCCCTTGCTATATACTGATTGGATTTTTTTTTTAGGTAAGCTAAACTAGAAACTGAAGTACTTTTTTTCTCAAGAATTTTTAGTGCTCAGCTTCAGCATTCATTCAAGTTTGTCTATCATGAGTTATTTAGTTGCTTTTAAAAGTTATATGCCAACATCGTTCTATAGTCATATACTGACACTGTATATAGTTATATATTAACATTGTTAAACAATGCAATATGATGTCACAGATTGGGAAAGCTGTTGGAAATAATTTACATGATTATTCTTGGACATTCAAAAATAAGTAATTACTAAGAAGAATCCTGAAACTGAAACTATATATTGCAGGAACTTAAAATTTTTGCATCTACATTAATCAGTACTGTCTTAAGCAGTTCTTAGAGAAACTGATCTCTGTTGGCCCCTCTACTCTGCACTGGTGAGGCCACAACTGGAAT